>CAKNXH010062408.1:45887-86075 GCA_932178445.1 Andricus quercusramuli
AAAATGCAACTATCTTTAAAAAAGTTCGTCTTTTTGGCTTCAGGACTCCTGTTTATTCAAAACTGCAATGTAAATGATGAGGGTTAAAATCTAATCTTTTTTGTTAAGAATTTCGACCACTTGCGGCAAATTTCATTTTTGTTTGTAGAAAATTCGACTACAAGGAAAAAAATAAGCTGGTATTGTAGTTTCGAAGAGAAGAAAGCAAAGAAACATTTTGATGAGACATCAATAATTAGCATCCCGTAGATGTGCGAAATTATTTCGCACATCTTCAAAATTTTCAAAATTTTCTAAATTCGTTGTTCAAACAAAAAAATTATGTGATAGTCAATTTTTATCCGTATATTTTGTTAAAAATTTCTCTATTTTGCTTAGAAGTTCAACTATTTTGTTGTAAATACAACTGCTTGGATTTAATGTGAATTGTTTTCTCAAAACTGTGATTAAAATTTGGATCTGTGATGCAGTGTTGTAACAGCCACTAAGCCATTCTTCAAATTTCTACAATGATCGATATTTAAATTTTTAATGCTTGAAATAGCAATTTTTATATCATTGGAAATTTTAATATTTCTTCAGTACCCAATTTTACCAGAAGAACAAAATTTTCAAGATTCGTATCTTTTTAAACAAAGAATGCAAGGAAAGCGCATTTCAAACTCAACTACGCTGGGTATCATTCGATAAACATTTATCACGTAGTCTTCATGGGTAACGTTTTTATTCGAAGTGTAGAAAGACAATGAACGAAAACAAATGCACCAACTTCTAACGAGAATGTCGGTTCCTGAAGTGATTGATTTCTTCCTGGAACGTCCTAAGACATCTGAATTTATTTTTCCAATGACAAAGACAAAAGAGCATTGAATCTTTTGAAAAAGATTCTGCATTTGATTAAAAAAAATGTAATCATACAATCATTTGCTTAGTTTCTGAAGAATAAAAATTTGTGGAACATAATGTAAAAATGAATAGTGAAAAACCATGAACAAAAACTTTTGCCCTTTTTTTTAGCTGTAAAAGTGGACTTTATGTATCTATATTGAATTTCTGTCTATCGAATTGCTTAGCTTTCCTTTTTGAAGAGGGAAAGCAATAAATCAGTCTGCCCGGAGCAATAATCTTTTCCCTCTGAAAGGCAAACAAACTTATTTTTATCCAGAAATTAAAAATTTTCTTTTTGAAAAATAGCTCCTAATCTTATAAGTTTCAATTTTTTGATCACTCAAAACCAAGTACATGTATTTTTAAATTTTGTAAATAACGAATTTACCTGAAAGTAATCCTTCTGTATGAAAAAATAGGTGTAACCAAATTGTCCAAAATGTACTCATTGTTGTTGAATACCTGATTGGTGACGTACTGTGCGAACATGACTTCAAGTAGCTGTTTTCAGTTTGTTCTTTTAAATATGAAGGAATTTCGTGAATCGCTATTCATAAATAAGGAATTCAAATTCTAAAAGTAAAATTCTCAAGGAGAATATCTAATTCGCAAATAATTCTTCAATAATGAAGGCAGCTGTTCTGTCATTAATTTTTTTAAGCAAATCTTTTCAAAATGTGAAAAGGATTCTATTCACAACCCCTTTCCCTTATATATTTAATGAAGTTATATGTATATCACCTACATATCAATAAAGAATACAATTTTTTTGCATTAACAATTTAGTAAGTCAGAAATTCTAAATAAGTAATTGCATTTGATGATAACATTTATTTTTGAATGGTTCTAATTGTTATTGATAAAAGCGGAAATTTTCATTTCAATTTTCAATTGTTTTTTAACATTAGAAAATATTTCCGTTTTCAAAATTTAGTTACCAGACTATAATTTCTAAACTTTCTCACAAACTCAAAGATAAGAGAAAAATTAAATCATGGACAAAGACTTAAAATATCTTAATTCACGAAATGAAGAGTGTCAGCAATCACGAAAAATGTTCGATAACATTAATATTTTTTAAAAGTATTTTGAGCGATTCAAGATAATTGAATTCTTTTTTCTTAAGGTTCCGAAGAAAATTTAAATACTTTTTCTTAAATTTAATCCAAAGAAAATATTTTAAAAGATTTAAAAACACTTGAAATGTTTTCCTAATATTTCGTAAAAGAATGTAGAAGATTTCAAAGCAAAATATTGCAATTTTACAAGATTACAATTTTTAGAAAAAGTTCGAAGAAGTTTAACAGTTATTTAAAAGTTCCGAAATGTAGATTTTTGAAGATTTCGTACAAAAACTTAGAAGCTGCTTAAGAATTTTGAAAGGTTTGAAAATAAAATTCTTAATAATTTTTAAACAAATTACAATCATTTATTATTTTATCAAATTTATTTTAAGAAAATATTTTTAAAAAGTTTTCAAAGATTCTAAATAATATCTAAAATTATCAAAACAGAATTGTAATGATTTGACGGGAATTTTTTTTAATTTTGCAGGATTTCTTTCAAAATTTTAGGAATTAATTGAATAATTTTAGAAGATGTTTTGAATTTTTTTCTATCTCAAGAATAAGAAGAGTTTTTTTTGATTAGAACAATATATAGTTTTTCGAAGATTTGGATAAAAATGTTGAGGATTTTACGGATTTTCAAAGATTTCAAGATAATAAAAAAATTTTCTCAAGATTCATGGGAATATTCAAAGTGATACTCTATTTTTTATTTTAGGGCAAGGAGAATATTTTAAAAGATTTTGAAATATTAGAAAGAATGCCCAGAATTGTCAAGAATAAATCAGGAAAATTAAACAAAAATTTAATTAATTTTGAAAGTTATTAGAAATTTTTAAAGAATTTTTTTTTTTTTTTTTGTCAAACTTGAATATGTTTGGTTTGAAATGAAAATCTTTCAGGCTAAGGATTCAACTATTTTGTTGAAAACTCGTCTTCTTGGATGAATTCAACTCTTTTTCATCTAAAATTAAAAATGTTTTCTAGTTTAATAATTATCTAATACATTCTTTGTTAAGAATTTATCGGTTTTTTTTTAAATTCAATCATTTGGCTGAGAGTTAAACCGTTTCGTGAGGATTCACTTGTTTGGATGAAGATTGATTATTTCAATTTAAAATTCATATCTTTGGTAGAAGATATCACGATTTTGTTGAAAAATGGTCTGTTTGGGAAGGAAATTGAACTTCTTGGAAAAAAAATTATTTTTTTTTGCTGATCACCTATTTTGTTGAATTCTTCATTGGTAATGAGTTCAACTGTTTTTCATTTTAAATACAAATCTTTTTTTAATGATTTATCAACTCTCACATTTTTTGTTGAAAATTCATCCTATTTGGTTGAAAATGCCACGACTTGATTAAAAGTCGTATTATTTCATTAAAAAGTAATGTTTTGGTTGAAGCTTCATTAGCTTAGATGAAAATTAATCTTTTTGATAGAAAATTAATGTATTTGATCGAAAATTAAAGTATCAGGTTGAAAAGTAACTTTTTTATGAATATTTAATGTTCCTCAGATAAAAATACAACTGGTTGAAACATAATCTTTTTTGGTTCAGTATTGAACTATTCTGTTAAAGTTTAGATTGGACATATATGAAATTTTCCTACATTTTTTCAAAAATCTTAGAAAAATGATATTTATATAACTCAAGAAACAAAAAAATAAATAGACATAACGAATAAATAGTTATTCGAAGTTTCTATTTTGTATTGAAAGTTATCTTGTCCCTCAAATCGAGAAAATATACGCGCGCGATTGAGGGTGCTGATAGAAGAAAAATTTCCGCTTGTATTAAAATTAGTTTAACTTTAGCCAACTTGAAATTATTAGGATATTTTCTGTTCACATGAACTTCTAAAGAAGAATCTTATAAGAATATATAAGTAACAGTCAATAAACCATTAAGAGACCCCTATTAACAATTCCGTTTTATCTTGGAAATGGGTTTCCAAATGAAATTGACCAATTATACATAGATATGAAAAAATAGTCCACCATTTTCTCATCAAATAAATTACTTCGTAAAAAACTTCATCAGACATAACGACATTAGCTGTGCATTCAAGGTTGCGTATACGCTGCGTTTTAACTAATGACAAGCCGGAGATTTAACACCGAGGGTGATTGTGTGCATTCAATGGGTAGGGTCAAATGGCTGCCTCCAAAATCAACTGTCGAAAACCCGGCTGGACTCAGGAGGTGGTTTTCTGCAGTTTCCCTCTCCCCTGGCTAAACGTTAAGGCAAATGCGTGTACTTCTAATAAAGTCGAATGCAGCAGCGGGTTATCACTAGAGTCGTCTGACGGTATATGAACTATGCTGAAGGACTCAAATGATACTTAAGCAGCTAGAGTGACCCGTGTATAGACCTCTGTTTCACCGGGTTTTTAAAATGAACGGCATAGTACAATAAGTGTTAACCGTAGTGCTGCGGGACTCAATTGGACCAGCCTAACAAAGCAATGAACAATAAACTGCATACTGAAAGTTAATCAACAAATTATAATAATTATTCAAATCAATTATCAAGTTTACTGTTCTTGAAAAGACTAATAATTGATCCCAACTGAACATCACAGGTGTCTCAAATATTGCATGCTACATGAACTCTTGAACGATAAATTCTTGATTTGAAACGTAATTAATGAAATAATCGGCTCACTTGGGGGCGTTATACGGCTTTAATGGACCAATGAATGCTTCGCACATGCTCTGCATAGTGTTTAGACTACCGCAGGGTATACATTATGTAACGTCGTTTCAACGTAAACTATCATAAAACCATTACTCGATTCCCCTATAATATTGTATTTAAAGCAGACAACTAAACTTGGAAAACTCAATCAAATAATTTGCATACAAAGTGAGACAAAACTAAGCTTAACCGTCTATTCAGGACATCAGTCTTAATTATCATACACTAAATTTCAGTGTAGCTCTTTTTCAAATCTGAATCAGTAAAAATTTCACTTTCCCCTGTGTTAGTGACTACATGATTTGAACTCCCTTTACTATTTTTCGTAATTTGTTCCGACTTCATTTGTAACAGTTGATATTTTAACAAAACAAAATTCTTTTCTATTCAGAAACAGTTTAATCCTAGACCAAACCAGATTTATTTTCAAGCAAACATCAAACGACGAAAAAAAGATGAATTATCAAATGAAAAGGCAAATATTTAGAACGTGTTTAATTTTAAATCAAAAACGATTCATCAGTCTATAAAGACGATATTTTTATAAGAAGGTAGATTTTCAACCAAATAGTTGAATTTTTATACCAAAGAATACGAATTCTCAATCAAATACCTAAATCGTTAACAGTTAAACTTTCAACAACAACAAAATATTCACGAAACAATACGAATCTTTGACAAAATTTCTACAATCTTAACCAAATAGTTGAATTAGCAACCAAAAACACTAATTTCCTACCAAAATGGACTAATTTTTAACAAATTACACACATTTTCAACCGAATAGTTTAATTTTTTGAATAAAAAAATTGATTTGAGAAATTACTAGTGAAATGCTTATTCAAAGAAATTAATTTTCAATATAAAAGAAGCTGAATTCTCTGTTAAACAAAGTAATAATTTTGTACAAAAAATAAGATTTTTCAACAAACCACATCAGTTTTCAACGAAAAAAGATGAATTTCCGCCCAAAAATGAGATAAGTTAGTTTTCTGTTGAAAGAATTAATTTTTAACGAATAAAATTGATTTTTAACTAAAATGATGAATTTTCAACCAAAAAACTGATTTTTCCATGAAAGCAGTTCAACTTTCAATCAAATAGTTGATTTTTCTACCAAACTATTCAGTTTCTGAGCCAAAAATACGATTTTTCTACAAAACAGATCAACTTATGAAAAAATATGCATGTTCAACAAAATAGTTCAATTTCATACCAAAAAGGGTGACTTTTCAACAATATTGTTGAATTTTCAACAAAGGAATCAAATTTGTAACCAAATATTTGAAGTTCTAATAAAAAAGGGCGTGTTATTAACCATGAGGTTAACAGTAGGTTTTCTAACCGATAAGAACTGGAAAAGAATCAACGAAAAAGACTTGAATTTTCCTATTGGGTGCTATTAAGTCAGTTCAAATTCAAATGAATAAAAGAGAAAAGGCGAAAAGAGTGTGAAGCCTGTGATAAATGAATAAACATTTTAATAATTCACAGACTAAAGTATAATAGTTTCAATAAAAATTAAAGTTTATTTCTAATACTTCGAAAATATTAGTTATCAAACTGGAAATTTTGCTCGAAAAAGTACGAAGTGTCTAGCTACTTTTTTCCAGCACCCCTGGGGTCAACGAAAATATTTTTTTCTAAACTCGCCGAATCTCGGTGAACCTAGACACGGCTAAGAAATAAAGTTAATTTTCTATTATCCACTGCTTGATTTGGGCTACACGCTCTTAAATTTGGACTGAACAAAGTGACGTTTAAGTTAAAGCCAATTTCATTGAATTTCCTCGTTTATTTAATAACCAGAATTCTTATTTTTCATGTACGTTGGTTCCCTAAGTTTATAAAATCTCAGTACGATTCGGTTTTGAAGAAAGGAATATTTAATACTGGTTGGTTTTTTTTCAAACCTGAAATTTTTATTCTTTCTGTTTTAAAAATCTGGATTCGCTCTTCCGTTGTAGATGTGTTCTGCATGTCAATTTTTGAAAGGGTCTGAACTCTTTGAGCCGTTATCAATGCCAGGAGGATTGCAAGCTTTTTCGTGAGGCGTTCCAGTGTGATAACCTTATTTGAGTGAAAAGTTTCAAGATGTTTGAGGACCGGTTCTGGGTCCCACGTCGTTGCGTATTTCGGTTTTTGTGGTTTCAGTGTTGAAACTCCCTTGAAGAATCTTGATATTCTTGCGTCTTTTCCCAGTTCATTTCCCATTAATGAAGATATCGCTGCCCTGTAGATATTGAGTGTGCTATACGATCCAGTATCAGCCATCATCTCCGCGAAAAACTGCAGTATCTCTGTGATCGGTCCATTGAGGGGTTGAATTGCTCTTCTTTTTCAGAATTTCCACCATAGTTTCAAGCCCTTGCTGTATTGTTTTATAGTACCATCAGTGATTGAAACAAGCGTGACCTCTATTGCTTCCTGTGGAACCCCTGTTGAGATTTGAGCTTGCCGGACAATCTCGCGGCAACCAGGGAAAGCGTCTTCGACAGCGGGTGTTCTTTCCTAAAAGGGCAACGTAGTAAAGTTTTAACAGGTTCGAATTTTATAGGATTCCGTATCATTAAGGAGGTGAACAGGGGATATCACGGTTGTGACGGCCACAATGGGACAACAACAACGCCATCCACTTGTTCCATTTGGATTTTTTGCAAAACTTGCAAAACTAAGAAATAGTAGGGAACGCTTAAAAGAACACATCAGGCCAATTCCCGTAAATGCGTCAACCGCTTCTAAGCCCGGGTTTCTGTGCCAAGAGAGATATCTTCTAATCTTCACATTGACCCTTGATGCAAACAGGTCTATTTCAAAATTTCCAAACACTTCACGGATTCTATTAAAGGCCCAGTTCGCTAATTCTCACTCCGTTTCCTGAGGCAATATTCGCGACAACGCATCAGCCTCTTCATTTTCTTTAGATTTGAGATAAGAGGCAAAGACCCATATTTTTTTTTTCACACCATTGTCATAAATCTCTGCTAATGCTGGTCATTTTGAAGTATTGAATGCCACCCATTCTATTGACGTACGAAAACGCTGACGTATTATCTATTCCAAGCAGGATTTCGCAGTCATGGCATTCTTTTGCAAAGCATCTTAGACCATAAAAAGCTGCTTTCAGCTCAAGGTGGTTTATATAAGAATGTTCTTCTTCTTCATCCCACCAGCCATGCGCCTTTCCCCCCTTACAAAATGCACCCCATACTGAAGGAGATGCTTCTTTGAATATTACTTTTTCATAATTTTGCTTTCGAATTGGATTGTTTGATGATTTTGCATTGTGAATCCACCATTGCAAATCATCCTTCAGATCATCTGAAAGAGTCATAGTTGCTATAAAATTTTGACCTGATTTGAGCAAGGCGAGATACTTTGCTTGCTCTAGTTTCTTTGTGTACAACCACCCATAGCTTAACGCAGGACAAGCTGCTACAAGCGTCCCAAGAAACTGAGCTAATTCTCTTATATTGCAGATGTTTCTAGCCAAAAATTTTTTCGCCGAAAAAGCAATAGCCTTTCTTTTTTTATCCGGAAGTTCAATGCCAAAAATTTTACTATTTAATATTAAACCTAGGAATTTGCACTTTTTTGAAGGTGTTAAATCGCTTTTTTGGAAGTTTATTACAGAACCAAGAGATTGGAGGAAATCTATCGCTAGATTGACGTCTTCACTGTATCCCTTCTCCGATTTAGAAATAATAAGTATGACATCCAAGTAAATGACTACCATTATTCCCTCTTTTCTCAGCTTTTCTACCACCGGTCTTAATAATTTGGTTAAAGTATAGGGTGCTGTGCATAACCCAAATGGCATACACGTAAATTCATAGGTAAGTCCATCAAAGGAGAACCTTAGGAATTTCCTGTGTTGACAATGGTGTGTGGCAATGGGAATGAGAAGATATGTATCTGTTAAATCTATAGTAGCAATGTAGCAACCAGTGCACATGAGTCTCAGTGCTGTTCTGATATCCTCCATTTTGAAGTGAAGTGCTGTAATAAATTTATTAAGCTGTTTCAGATTCAAAATAAGCCTGACATCTCCATTTGCATTTTGCCTCAGAAAATATGGCGAATGAACTTCTCCTGAACAAGCATCACAGCGAGATAGAGCGCCCTTATTTTCCAGTTTCATTATTATATTTCTGGTCGGTAGGTGCTCTTCTGTAGAGAACTTCTGATCGCTTGGTTTGAATACTTGAACTGGCGTATACCTAAAAGGAATTTTGTAACCCCTGACACAGCTCAGAATAGATTGATTTTGGGTTAGGTTTGTCCAAACATTTTGAAAATATTCTAGTCTGCCAGCAATTTTTCTTACCTCCATTTCCTCGTTCTGTTCGATGACTGGTTTCGATGCGGTCCCTGGTCAACGTCTAGTTCATCAGCAATTGACTTAATTATTGGGTCTCTGCCAGAAGTCACGAGAGATCTTCTAGTGAGTGAAATGCCGTGGTGCAGGTCTGTTAATATTTTACCAGCATCGCCAAGAATGGTTTTAGCTTCATTTATCATCTCCTTAGCATTTTTAGACTTACCTGGATCCAAGAAAATAGTGAGAGCTTTTCCTAATGCGCTTAGGCCTGCACTCAGTTGATTTTGCGTTGCACACTGGAACTAATCATTTTTGACGCTATTTCCGCCTATAACCACTCTTATTTTAGGCCTTAAGCTTGGTGCAGTCATCATGATGCAGTTTGCTGCAGAAGTATATTTGTCAGCGAGTTCTTTCCGCTGTTCTTTTTGGAGACCCACCTGCATTATTTTTTATTACAGCTGTGCGACGGTTTCATTAATTGGCTCACTAGAAGATTTATTAGAAAAAGGATCACCGCCCAGTTGATTGAGGACGGTATCTTCTCTATCAACACTAGTGACATCATCTGATTTATACTGTTTATCAACTTGTCGTTGATGTGACGTACCTCTAAGGCTACGCCCTCCATCCTGTTTATTTCGGCGTATCACACTCCGCGGATGGCGCTCAGCGTCACGGGTTTTTCGAATCTCATTACGTGAGTGACAATTACTGCCTTTTTTGTTACGGGTCGTACCACGTGGGTGACGATCACCACCCTGATCATCTTGAGAAGATGAGATGGGGGTCGCACCTCTTGGGTGACGCTCACCGCTAATGCTTCGGTCGTGTTCTGCAGATCCGCGCGACTAAGTACTGGAGCCACTTGAACTGTAGCTGCGAGATCTGGATGAGTTTCTGGAACTTCCAGAGCTGTAGGATGTATCGGAGCTGTCAAACGAGGATGACGTGTCACGCCTTCTCCGCTTCTTCCTTTTTTCTTTCACCTGTCTCTTTAACCTCTTAATTTCTTTCTGAAGTTTATCGACGTCATTGCTGCGGTCCTTCCTCTTCCGTTTTCGACTTTTCTTCAAAGATGAGCCCATTTTTTCCTGGTGAAAACTTTGATTTTTTCGCGTTTCGATGTGGTTCGGAACTCACAGAAGAAAATTAATGGCGGGCGGACAGATGAGAGGCTTGATACACTGAAGTAGACGCAAGAATTTCATTTGAATTCAAGATATCTGTGGCGCAACTAGTAGTTAGGACGTAACTACACGTTTGATCTTGAGGACGAGGCAGTGAAGTACAATTGGTTTTAACCTATACTCAATTCACTTAATTTATGCACGTTCCCTTTACTAAATTAGCAATCCATTGCTTGACTAATATAATGGTAATTTATTTGACTAAAGTCGAGCTGTATACAATATTATAGATTGAATATTAAGATTCGCGGCAGCAAATGACCATAAATAATCGATTACTTATTATTAACTTCCTTATCTGTAAAATGTAGAAGCTTTTCGAATCTGTTTTATTTGATATCTAAATTTAATTTGATTTAATATCTGATCTCAAATTTTTATTATCAAATTTTGTTATTAACAAATTCAAATTTTATTTGTAGATTTTCAAATTGGCAGTCACTTTCTATTCAGTGTTGAAAACGTATAATAACAATCTTAGATGTCTCACTAATGATGTCGTTAACCTATATGAAAATCCTTCATAAATCCTTATGAGTATTCAAGAAGTATAATAAAACTGCGAAGCAATGAAGTAATTTTATCTCACTTTCATTCCACTTTATATGAATTTTAAATTCACCTCAATTCAGTTCTGTGTCAAAAAAAATTTACATCCGCTGTTAACTTTTACAAAAAACTGAAGTAACGTGAATTTTACATTCACCATACTTTAGTGTTTTGTAAAGAAAATTGCCATCCACTGTGCATTCTGACAAAACAATTAAGTGAGGTGAATTTGAGATTCAAATGGAAGAAAAATACGAAAAATAAAAATGAAATGGAAGAACATAATCGCCTCCCTGATCTCCTTTTCTTACATTGAGTATGATGGATTAAAATTAAATTTCTTAATTAGAAATCATTCGCAAATCTTTATTAGTATTCATGAAGTATCGTCAAACGTGGCAATTTCGGGCATGTGGATAAATTTGGACATTCCTGAATTGACAGTTTGAATCACTTAATGAGGTTGGTTTTAACCGAAATCTAAAAATAGTTAAGTCTTGAACTGATTTCAGATTCTTGGAATAGTTTCAAGTAATTTATTGTATCAATTTAGGGAATTTACGGTGTATGGATTTACCCCACATGGCCGAAATCACTCCGTTTGACGGCATAATAAAACTGACCTTTTTTTGTTCCCACATAAAAGCACGTATACGAATTAGAAAATAAATATGTGCCAAGATCTAATAGGCCAAATGGAATTCCTCTGAGGGATAATTAGAGCGAACAATTTCTATACCAGGAAAAATTATATATTGAAGTTTCCTGTCAGCGATAAGCGTAATAGAGAAAGATGAATTTGTTTAATCAGGTAGAACATACAAGAGTCAAATTTGAAATTGAATAATTGAATAAGACGAGAGGAAAATTCGCTGAATGAAATTGGCCTGTTGCAGTAGACTTTTTCAATATTAAACGAAGTGATAGGAAGGTCGACTGATAAAGTGACTTGGGAGACGAATCGATGGTGCGAGAAGAGCTCAAGTGATAAGGTTTTCATTGCCTTTCTGTAGGGCTTTCCAGATAAGGGTTTGCTCTTTTTTCTGTGAAACTCTGCAGACAACATGAGAAGATCGAAGATTGAATTTTAAGCGGGAAATTTAACTTGGTTCGCTTTTTATCTCCTATAGTATGACGGATCTTCAGCTTCTGAGTTCTGATGGAAATTGCGAAATTGAGAAAAGGCATGTGTTAGCTTGCAATTTAAATAAAACGTATTTTCTATGCAAGAAATTGAAAAATGCTTAAAAAAAGATGATTTTTACCATTCAAAATGAAGTACTCAAAAATCGAACAGCTTGAACTTTTGAATATGTAACATTAAAGATTACAAATTGAATGAAAAAATACGAAAGATTCCTAATTCCAATGTAAATTGGGAATATTGCACGAATAAATTCAGACATTTTTACACAAGTCTAGCATATAGCAATACAAAATTTTTATTTTCTGTTGGTTTCAATTATTTAGGCAGAGACCAGATTCATGATGAAATCTATTATAATGAATAATAATAATCATTCAATATTGATAGAATAATGCTGATGCAGGGAATCAATAAAGTTTACATATCAGAGTGGCGAAGTAATTGATCAATACATTGGTATTTCTCTCATTATCTGGACTGAGCTTGAATGACGAACTGCCGTCACACACTAATTAGATAACCGAACAATGATATATTTATTAATTCCGCCCTGTTTACGGAATTGGTAGAAGAAATACGGAAAAATTTCATTCTCATGGTGAAAGCGTTGAAAACCCCATAAAAGTCATGGGTTTTGGAATATATTCGGGTAAATACAAAAAATGTCGAAAAACCTTTCATACCTACGGAACTGTCACTCGCCAATTTTGATGAAACTTTGCAAATTTGCAGAACTAAGGAAAATAATGGACACGTATTTTTCTCATCGGCTGAGGAACAATTCAAAGGATAGAAACTACCCCTCTTGTGAGACAATCTGACGTCATATTGGATCCACCATCTTAGATTTCGTAATTTTGACTTCAGATTTGGATCCAGCGACTTCAAAACCCCCTTCAAATCTTATCGTTTAAAATACCCGACTTGTTGCAGTAGAAACGTGAAGACCACCCTTCATATACAAGGGGTAGTTTCTAGCCTTGTGTCAGAAATGCTTCTCAGCCGATATAAAAAAATACGTGTCGATTATTTTCCCCAGTTCTACAAATTTGCAAAGTTTCATCGAAATCAGCGAGTGTTACAGTTCCGTAGGTTTACTTGTCGGATTAATAGTCCCTATGAAAATCGCTACTGAAATTTAGTAAGTTTCAGGCTCTGCATCACAATATGTGATCGGTTCGGCATTTTTAGGTCGCACGGTTGAATATTTTTGTCTAATTTTTTGCATACGACATCTACATAAGCTTATCTCGGAGATAACATCTCCGGTTTTTTGATACAATCTTAATATTTTGTTTAATAATTACAAGTGTCAGAACAATAGCAGTGACACTCAGTGTTGGCTGTCCATGCATTTCCCCAGTGTGCCTGTTCACCCTCATCAAACACCAGTCGGCAGACACCCCGGAGCGGGTTGAATTATCCGGAACAAATGAACCCTTGCATTATTATGAGATCACGGCCAGTTAGAAAAACTGACATTATGAAATCATGGATTAATTTAATTTTACTTAGCAGAATCAATTCATTTCTAAAATTAAAAGAAAGTGGAAAAAAATGCATGAAAATCGGTTCATATTTGCCGTAATAATATAAATATTTTGGTAATACACAACTTCTATGCAATTATACTGCCGTTTTCTATAAAATCCACGCTAAAGACGGTATTTTCTAGAATTTTTGCCATATGAATAATCTTTGATGCATAAGTAAAGGGTTCCTGAGTATTTCTTAGAATAACTCCAATTCGGTTGAACAACTATTATTAATTTGAACAATTGTTCCTTCCTGTAACTCGTAAGAATTATAAGAAGTTATTTTCTGAAATGAATGACACAATGAACATATTTATAGGGTAGTATATTTTCTTCAGGATATTTAGTACTTATTATAAAACCTTTTATTTTTTCAAACAATTTTTTCCTGTAAAGCGTAAAAAATATTATTTTCTGTAATTGATGAAATTAACGAATGGTAAAAGTAGCTTTTTGGCTTAAGATATTTTATGTGACTCGGGTGCATTTACGCGTTTTTATGCGACAGCGTAAAGTATCGTGATGCTGTACATTACGATACAACGGACATGAATGTCAAGAGTAATATAGTTATATAGAGTATAGTTAATATAGAGTTATTTGATATTTGGTATAAATCCTATACTGCATGTAAAATGTATCGAAAGTTCTTGAAAAAGAACAATTTTTTAAAAGCTAAAAGGAGTAAATCATAGATGAATGGTGAGAATTGTATTGCTGGCATAGTAGAATTCACGGTTTTCAAAAATTACTAAATTCAAAGCTTTAAGTAACAATAATCTTGGAGTATTTTTGTATGCACTCCACGATTTTGTTCCTGTTGTCTTTATGACATTTTATTGAACGTCATGTTGGATGAAGTCGTATTCATTTAGTGGTGCTGCATTTCGATACGAGAATTTCAAATATTTCAATCGGTCTCGTTCGTTTTCGAAACATTTTCTAAAACTAACTTCTCGTGCATTCATTTGTTACCAATCATATCGTCTCATGCTTAACTGCCGATCAATTTCGAACGATAATAGCGGAAAGATCGAAACTGTCGTGAAAGTTTCTCTGAATTTAAGTTTACAGTCTACAGACGTTAAATTAAGTTACTGTAAAAAAAGCATTTTTTATGCATATATGCAAATGAAAAATATAAGATGAACCGCATTCTGAAAAAATTGTACAATTTTCTTTATGAAATAGATATGAGACTTTCATAGGAAAATTAAAAACAAAATAAAGACTATTTCCGTAAAACGTTGCATTTTTTTAGTATTTGGAATAGAAAGATATAATTTTTTTAATGAAATTATACCAACACAGTACAAATGAGTTTAATTTCGTTTGTCAGAACCAACTATTTCTGACGATAAAAATTTAGCATTCTCTTTCCATGCAGCATTTTTTTAGATGTAAATGTCATATAATATAGTTAAAATATTTCAGTTTGTATTGGAAAAATATTAATTATAAATATGAAAATATATAGAAGCAAAGTTTCCCATAGAAAATTAAATTTAAATAACATAGTTGTTTTTAATAGTCTTAGTATCATAAAATATTGATAGGAAATATATTAATAACACTAAAACTCAATTTTGGGTGCGAATCAACATTTTTTTGTAAAAGTAGCTGATGAAAAAACGAGAGAATCTCGTTATAATCGATTGTTTTTTCAAGAATCTCAATCGAATAAGACAAGACGATATTAGAGTATCGTAAAGGGAAACCGAGATTAAGTAAATTATCGATCGATTCTCGTATCATCTCGCTCGAATGCGGCACTATCATTTAGTGTAGGATTTCGGAAAAATGCATAAAAAATGATTCAAAATGAAAGGGAACATTCCAAATGTACAGAGCTTTAAGTAACACTTAATTTACAGATTACTCCCAGTCGATGAACTGCAATATCTGTAACGTAAACTTTGACCTATCGGATAAAAGGGAATATTTGTCAAATATATATTTTTCATCAAACCACAAAAGGTAAAAAGACTTGATTTTTTTAGTAACTAATCTCAGAAGTATAGAACAAAGTACAAGAATACGAGGAAAATAATGTTAGCCCTTGTAACCATTAATGAATATCTTTCGTGTTGACGCGCTGGACAAAACAGTTTTGCGCGTCATCTGGTTGTCGAAACTTCGTGCGGTTTATTTCAACAGTGATTATTGTAATTATTGTGATTATTATTCATCGTTCATCATGAACTGTCCTCAGATAATTATAAATTTGAAGATGAAATTGCGAAGGTGAGAGAGTTATCATGTATTGTGTTATATTCCTGAAGAATTTAAGATTTACAATTTGATTTTGGAACTTTTTGGGGATAGAAACAATATTTTTGATCTATCTCATAAGAGAAAGTACTTTAACTGGTTTAGAAACGTAATTTCATGGAACTACACTCAGAGGAAAAAAGCTCATTCGCGTAAAAACGTGAATGGTTAAATTTTCAGACACCTCCTCAATTTGACTGGGATAATAACCGTGCCCATAGTATAAAACTCTTAAAAATTTAAGAATAACGTGGTATATAAGGTCGCACTTTTTACTATGAACTGAACATATAAGTTACATTGGGCACGCTAAAAAATATATTAATTTGTTGAATAAAGATATATTTTAAATAGTAGCTCTCACCATAGTTCCACCGAAAAAATCACCATGCTCATGGTATAAGGTACTATTCGGTAAGAGATGCAGGTAGTAGGGGATGGTCAGCCTTCTATACAAAAATTCCCATGCTAGACGATACGATATGGTATAAGACACATAATTTGTTTCAAGATTCTACGAATAATTACACAAGTTTTTTGTTATTCAACGCAGAAAGTATTTATGAAAATTTTCAAAACAGGGCACATTAAAATATAGTAACCAAGAGATTATATTTCACTGGAAAGCACACTGTGTCACTACGTTATAAGAAAAAGTATGCACTCTTAAGAGAATTTCTGTTCGGAATCCCCCAAGTTTTTTCTCCGTGTACCGTCTTTTGCGTGGATATGTTGGAAAATGACAGTGTAAATGCGTAGAAGTTGTGTATTACCTGAAGATTCAAATTATTGCTGCAAATATCAACCGATTTTCATTAATCTTTGTTCAACTTCCTTGTAATTCAATAAATAAATTGATTGTGTTAATAAAAATTAAATTCATCCATGATTTCATAATGTCAGTTTTTCTAACCGACCGTTATCTCGTGATAGCGAAAAATTCATAATCGTTACGGATATCAGAGAGAGCAATCGGTTCTGAATTTTGAGGCCGTACGGTTACATATTTTTGTCTACTTTTTTGCATATGACATCTACATAAGCATATCTCGGGGAAGGCAGCTTTGGTTGTTCGATAAAATGTTTATATTTCGTTCAATAATAAATCCGCGTATAATCTAGATTATATAATCGATAATAGTAACCTTTTATTGAAAACCCTGCTATGCTTGCCACGAGATATGATTACACAGATACACAAAAAAAAATCTTTTCTCGAGCCTAAAGGTCAGACCATGCTCGCTTTCTGATGGAACTTGTAGTTTTTGTTTTATTCGTAGAAAACAACAATAAAAAGTGACAAATTAAATTTTTGGACAAACGACACAAGCTACGAAAAAAATAAATAGTGAGACGGATGTTGTCCACCTGAAGAAAAACTACAAATTCTTTCTGAATTATTATTACATAGGACGCGTAGTTTTTGTTTAATTCGTGAAAAACAACATTAAAAAAATTAAATTTTCGGACAAGCTACACAAGCGAAAAAAAAAGAAATAGTGAGGCTAATGTTGTCCACCCAAAGAAGATCTACAAATTTGTTTGAAATAATTATTTGATAGGATGCGTTGTTTTTGTTACTCATCTAAAAAGTAGCTACAAATTTCTCGCACAAGTTACAATAAGATTTTATTCAACTAAATTTTTTGCCCAAATTATATGTAAAAATTTACTCAAAACTATTTCACGCTAGGATGCGTATTTTTAGTTGAAAATGTAAACAGTAACATGAAAATTAAACAAATTCAACTGGAAATTCAGATTCTGGACAAAATTGAGTGCAAAGCGCGAGATACGTGATGAAAATGTTTAAAAGGACTGTCCACAAATGTGGTAGAAATACAGAGACCGAGCGCACAGCGCGAGGTTAATACATTATCGAGCACAAAGCGCGAGATGAATACATATTATCAAACCCGCGCGGCGGGCAGACTTTTTCACTTTTCATTGCTAATTCTACCACGATAATTTTAATCATGACCAGAAAAAATTTGTGGAAGTGTTAATTATTAGTCGAAAATAGAGTTAACGGTGCGAATTTCGAAACATGAATTGTGCTATAAGATACCGAGATAAGGTTTCGATAATTCTGAAGAATACCGTAAAATGAAATTAAAAAAAATTTATTTTCAATTACTGTCGTAATATAAGTAATATTAAGTTATTCACCAATGAATCAATTTACTATTATTTATTATGCTGTTTAATGATTATCGTTAATTAATGTTGAATTATTCCGAAATAATATCTCTAATTAAATATTGGCACTGAAAAACACCAACACGAAGTATTTCCGCTCGTTCAACACAAGCTTACCATGTCACTACCGGACGCGACACGAATGAAAATCCGGTAGCGCCCTATCTCAACACGATCCGTGAAGAACAAGAAATAGATAAACTCAGCAACACGTCCACAAGCAAAATCCCGTTAACAGTAAATACTTAAATGGCAAACGGGAACAACCCACCCCAACTACCTTTAGGACAGTCTATGACAGGGATCCTTCCACCCACCTTGAGCCTAGCTGATACAAAAGCTCTCATCCGTGCTTTGAGAGCACCACTTCCACCCGCACCTGAATTCTCCAGTTCCGACCAAGTAGATCCTCAAAAATTTCTACAGGTATTGGAGACTCACCTCATCCAATCAGAAATTGAGCGAGTACACGGGACCCTTACCACAGGGAAAGCCTAGAAGGACGGGGCTGCAAAATGGTGGACCGCCTACAAATCATTCCACCTCCCTTGGGAAGAGTTCGCGGAACTTTTCATAAACAAATATGCTGCCGAACTTTCGCCCAGTGATCTCCGCGGTCCAAGTATCACAATGTTCCCTTCTACACATCTGTGAAAATATAGTGGGGAACAATAATAAAGCCCTCGCCGATTGTGCAGCCTCGAACAACATAGTTATTAAACATATACTGACTAAAAATCAGTTATGCAACTTACTACCCAGCACGCCCGAAGCCGACCTTGCAGCTAGCGGCGCAATCATGACACTCCGTGGAGCCATACATCTGGACAGTATTATAAACAATAAGTCCTACCTAGGTAATTTCTTCGTCACAAATAAATCACACGACGAGGTTATCCTGGACAGACCCTGGCTTATCCAACGTGGGGCAATAATAATCAACAACGTCTCAAATTGCCTGTATATACGTCTACAGCAGCGAAAGAGAGTTTTTGCAGTATACCCACTTCATGCACCTATCCCTCTAGCTTCTGAAATCCTCAAACAATCCCTTACCAAGGATTTTTTTACCAAGGCATGAAACTTCGCAGAGCCTTGGCTGGATCCCACAAAATTCATCTGAAATACGGTCATACAGCCCACCCCCCTGCCCCCGTCATAATGACAAAGATAGACGGTACCAAAAAACTCTACATTGACTATCGAAAACTGAACGGAATAACGATCGATGCAGTCCAGCGGTTACCAGTTATGCGTGAAGCTTTAAAAGATCTAGGAGCTGCCAAGGTATTCACCACAATAGATTTGAAAAGCGGATACTGGCAAATCCCCCTACATTCCGAATCAAGGAAGTACACTGTTTCGTCCTCACCCGACGGAGGTCAATATCATTTCGAAGCCATGCCTTTTGACCTCAAAAATGCCCCCTGAACCTTCCAGAATTCAATGCGAGAAGTCCTGGTAAACTACTGGAGAAAATTTTCGATAGCCTACCTAGACGGCATAATTGTGTATTCAGACACTGAGGCACAACATTTGCTACCACTCGCACTTGTTTTTGAGGATCTCGTGTTTTATAGTCTTACCTGCAATCCGAAAAAGTCCCATTTTGGAAGAGCACAGGTAAATTATCTAGGACACGTCGTCACTACCGACGGAAATCAGGCCCAGCCCGAGCATGTGCAGGCTAACCTGGAAACAAAGCCCCAACGCACACTTAAAGAACTATGCATTTGTGTTGGCATATGTGAGTGACTGCGCGAATACGTCCCCCGCTTTGCCAAAGTCGTAGCACCTTTAACCGACCTGCTGAAACCAAACCAAAAATTGCGTTGGAACCCTGAGGCGCAAAACTTCTTTGAAAACGTGCAAACCCTGCTATCAAGACCTCTCACCCTGCATCGATCGGAACCTTGAGAAACCTTCATCCTCCAGACCGATGCCAGCTCAAAAGGTCTCGGCGTAGTCCTACTGCAGGAGAATGAAAATAAGAAACGACGAATAGTGTCCTACGCAAGCGCAAAACTCTCGCTGGTCGAATCGCGTTACCATTGTAACGAGCAGGAGTGCCTAGCCATGATATGGACTCTAAAGCCCTACCAAACATATTTGGGAGACAGCCATTTCACCCTGAGAACAGATAGCACGGCGCTGAACTGGCTCCATCACGTAAACGTTCTGCGTTCCAAGTTAGTGCTTTGGGTATGCCTACTGGGAGAATTGACTTACACCGTCGAACAGTGTCTGGGCGTCAACAAAGAATTGGCAGATGCCTTATTTCGGCACCCAGATCCCGAAGCACCGGTACCTGGAGGACCAGACGTGGGAAGCATCCCAGATAGCACAAAAATCTCCGTGAAGATTTCCTGAAACTTACAATGTAAGATTGGGAATATTGCATTAAAAGGTTAGAGCAAGGATCGGTCAATCAAGAAAATGTCCGCTTGTGAGGGAATGTTGCATGGGTAATTTCAGGACAGTTTGTACGATTTATTTAACTTAATTCGGCGCGAGTAGTTTTCTATGGGACCTATGGCTGCGAAGTAGTTTTTTTGACGCTCCTAGTATACCACCAGACACACGTGTAATGATTGTTTCCTATATTTGTAGAAAAAAGAAAAACCAAAGAATAAATAAAAATTTCAATTATTTTTTTATTTTTTATACTTTTAAGAATATAGAAAATGATCATAATACGTGTGTCTGGTGATATACTAGGAGGGGTAAAGAAACTACTGCGCAGCCTTAGGTTCCATAGAAAACTACTGCGCATCGAATTAAGCTAAATGAATCCTCCAAAAAATCCTGAAACTTGCCGTGCAACATTCCCTCACAAGCGGACATTTTCTTGATTCACCGAACCTTGCCCTAACCTTTCAATGCAATATTCCCACCTTACAAGGCAAGTGTCAGGAAATCTTTACGCAATTTTTTGTGCTATCTGGGGTGTTATCACTTTCAGGAGGAAGGTTCTCGACAAGCGAACCCGACACACGGAATTGTGGAAACGCAATCGTCCATGGGCCGTTACATGAACAAGTTTGCGAAGTACAATAAACTGATCGAGCAAGATCATCGACTAGATCACCTCGGTTTCCGGAAAAAACATCCAAACTGATGGATGTGGTCAATCCGAGTCCGTGAAGCCATGGTAGGACAGGTTCTCAACGAACATCACGACTCCCCCTTAGCAGGGCACCGTGGAATGGATGAGACGTTAAGGGACATCCAAACTCTGTATTACTGGCCGGGAATGTGCCGAGATGTTAAACCCTATAGAAAGGTGAAATCAGGAGTTGAGGAAAGGCATCCGATTAAGGCTCGATCAAGGAAACCATCGTCGTAGGGACATGCATCTACCAGAAATACTTTTTAACCTTCGACAACGAAGAACTGCTATACTATACAATATAATTTCAGGCTAACTCCTGCCGGGCACACTAGAAATAATAATAAAAATAACTAATCATGTGCTTATTCTCATAGAAAGTAAGAAAATTAAATACGACAAAATGAGAGCGCCCCCGCCCCCCCCGGGTAGAAATCGTTATACGCGCCCTAAGCGCTATAGATAGAGGAAACCAATCAAAGAATCCCGAATAAAATATTTGAGTTGATTTCCTTTCTATGAAAGACACTCGTTTCGGCTATTGGGTTCAACTCACAGAACGTCCTGAGGAAAAGCAGAGTTCCTTGCAGATTCAAGGACCAGGGCTATTTGATGTCTTTGTCGCTCCCACGCGTCTCTCTCACTCTCGCCCCCAGCGAGCACGATACTTACACCCCTCCACTCTTCTCAGCCACCAGTCTCCTGGCCCGGAAAAGCAAAATGAACTGGGCCAAGAGCCAGGAGAGAGGAGATTCGGTGATACCGCTCACCCACGCTTCTATCCCTTCCGATAAACCTAACGCAATGAGCTGGAAAAAGATGGAGAGAGAGAGAGAGAGAGAGCCTCGGGCAAGAGTGACAAGGAGGGAGCACTGTCCGGCCATCGCAAATACAATGAGGAGAGTGGTCATCTGTAAATCGTCCAGTGAGAAATAAACGTCTGTCAAGCTACACCCTGTGTTTCTTTCGTTTCCTGAGGAAGACGCTCCTCGAAATCTCCAAGGTGAGCCCACTTCCATACCAGTACCTCATCTGCTGGTAGAACACAGCAAGGGAATTCTCCTTCTCGTCTTCAACCTCCCCACATGCTGGTGGATTACAGCAAGTGGATTGTCTCTTCTTCCTGCCACCCACCGCTTGCTGGTGAAGTACAGCAAGTGGACGGTCTCTCCTTCCTTCTTTCCACTGCCTGCTGGTAAAGTAGAGCAATCGGCTTCTCTTCCTCTTCTACCACCTGCTGGTAAATTACAGCAAGTGGACTATCTTTCCTTCTCTCCACCCACCGCCTGGTGGCAAATTACAACAATCGGTTCTTCATTTTCTTCCCCCCGCCTGCTGGTAAATTACAGCAAATAGGCTGTCTTTCCTTCCCTCCACCCACCGCCTGCTAGCAAATTACAGCAATCTGTTCACTGTGGCCACTTCTACTCCACGCCCAGCCGATGCAGTAGCCGAGGTAGCACCACGTAGAACGCCGAGCCTGTACGTGTCGGTCATAGTCACCAAAACCTAAGACTGGTTATACCGAGGGTTCGGAGACCCACGGTTTGAAGTATCGGCCGAAGAATACCACCTGACCTTTCTGTAGCCCCGGCTCGCCCAGGATGGAGAGATAGCGGCAGTCTCTCCAAATTTTGCAAAAAAATTTGGTTCAAGAGAAAATTTGCAATCTTAAACAATTCGTTCTTCTTCCAGTGTTTTCCGACAAAAAATTGCCATTGTTAATAAAAAATTATAAGATTTCCAGAAATAATTACAATATTGGATAAATTGAAGTTTATATTAGCCATTGTTCATTAAATATGAAGAGAGTTCTGAGAATATTTGAAATATTTGAAAAATAATAGAGTTTGTCGGCGTTTGTCTCCGGAAATCGGTTTGTTTCAAACAAAAATAATTTTACTTCAAGAATTAAATTTACAATTTTAAACAACTTTAGGTTATGTTAGTGTCCCTTGCTGGAAATCAGTATTTTTTTTAACAAAAATGCAACGGCTTGATTTTCTAGACAAAAATAATATATATTCATTCTGAAATTAAGATACTAATTTGCAAGAAATATCACAAATATTGCCCTTGATTTTCTTTTCTATTATTTCAGGTAATGAATCCAATGAACAAAACATCTTGTTTGAATATTAATTTAATGTTTTAATTTAAAACTATTGTGAAGAAAAAATTCACGCGCATGTTCGCTCTGTAGTTATTTTTACATTCATTATTTTTTTTTTAAATTAACGATGTTCTTTGCAAGCAGGCAAGAATAAATGTCCAATTTAAATAAAAGTTTTAAGGCCCCTGAATTCGAACTTATCTTTCTCGTTAATCCTTAGAATGAGAAGACTTTTCAATAACATTTATTCCAATCGTTAATTCCTGATGTGATGATTTTAATTCAATTCAAGACCCTCTTGAATTACGGCTATACAATCTTAATACAAAATTACTTATATACTTGACGAAGAACTCCACTGTCACCCTCTTTGAATAAATCAAGGACTTTCGGAATCGATATTCAATAAACATGTATTCTTTTCTGACAAGAGTAGAAAATACGCACGCCCACTACGCGAGCGATTATTATTCATTTCTCTCACGCAAATTTTAAATTAAAATTTGTAATTAATATTAATACTAAAATTTTTGTATTTCATTATATCTGTTGTCTAAGATAACAGAAAATAATTTCGAAACAAAAAGGATGACTTCTTAACTAATAAATGTAATAATTGATAAATGAAATAAAAAAAAATAAAAAAAATAAATGCAATAGTTGTTACTCCAGCCAAAAAATATTTTAATTTTTAATTAAAAACAGTTAAATTCAACCAAAAAAGACCAATTTTCAACAGAAAGTTCAATCCTTGACCAACACAGATTAATTTGCAACCAAGCAGTTGCATTTTTAACCAAAAAAGATGAGATCTAGATCAAGGAGAATAATTGTCTACCTATAAAGACGAATTTTCAACTGATAAAGAGAAATTTTCAACTAAAGAGGGAATGGTTAAAAATATTCGAAAATTGGGCACTGACTTGTATTACCAGATTTTCTGTAAGACTAACCGCTTTTCCAGCTCGTTCAGGGCTATAATTGACCAGTTGGTTTCACGGAAAATTCCGTAATGCTAGTAGTGCCTGATTTTCAACAAAAAATTAGAATTTTTCAACAAAATAGTTAGACTGGCAACAAAAAAGAGGAATTTCCGATGAAAACTGTCATAGTTGATATTTCAACCAAAAAACATTTGAATTTCGAATAGAAAACAGTGAAATTCAGCCACCAAGAAAAAATCTCAACGAAATAGTTGAATATTCAATCAATACAGAATTATTTCCAACCAGAAAGTTCTTGATAACTTTTGAATATTGTTGATAAATACAAATTTCTATATTAAAATTATGACTTCGGACAAATAATTGGTTAACGCTCCACTCATGGATAGTGGGTAGTAGCGCTCCCGGTTCAAATCCGGTATAAGGCAGATTTTTTCTTCTTCAAAAATTGTTTGTCCGAAGTAATCGTTTAAACATCGAAATTCGTAATACTTGAAGAATTTTAAACTCAAACGTTGATATATTCAAACTGTAATAAAATCTTCCAAAAATTAGTTTCATGAAAATTGATACCATAAGCTTAGAATTAATACGTACTATTTTTCAGAGACAGTCAAATCATTGCATTTTTTCAAAAATAGGAATTTCTTGTGAGAGCCTCTAAGATGAACTAAAGTTTATCAAAATTGTAAATTTGATTTTTGAAGTCAAATCATTTATGTTTAATTGTTTTCCATAATCGATTTTTGGTGAACACTCATAATATAACCATCAATTATTCTGAAATTGTACAACTTCTTCAAAATCTATATCGATATTTCCGGCGAAAAACGCTAGCTGAACCTAAAAAGGTACAAGAATATTTAATCTTCTATAAAGTCTGAGACATCAACATAACCCAAGTTTGTCCATAAATTGAAAATCGTTTTCGAACTATCATGATTTTTGTTTTGAAATATCAATTTGTTTTTTGTAAAACTCTAACATAACTTGAACTTGTTAGAAAATTATGAACTCTTAAAATTTAATGATTTTTGTTTAAAAATAACAGCTGCTGGTAAAAAACACTAACAATACTGAAAAACGTCAATTGTTGCGAAATTTGAATTCTTTGAAAACTGATAATGTTTCACTGAAAATACCGTTTTCTGGTGTAAAATTCTAACATAGCCTGAAATTGCTAAAAATTGGGAATCTTGATGATGACTTTTGCTTAAAAATTCTAATTTGAACTAGGAAAAAAGGAGAAAAACCTAAAGAAAAAAATTAAATTTCAAGTCATCTTCGTGACTTTAAGTTCTTAAGTTCAAATTCTTTTTAGAAATTGTGATTTGCAGTTAAAAGCAGCAACATGAAACATGTTAAATATATAATATTTCTATTTATTTGCACCTAATCACGCAATACCTCCTGCATAAAAAACTAAAATTGAATGTTCAATAATAACTTAATAAATTTGAAAATCAATCTCATATTTCAGACTTCATACACTTTCCCCTATTTTACTCTATTCCCCTTTTTTGAATAATTCGTCTTGGTTTTCCCCTGTTATCAAGAAAATTCCCCTTTTTAGTTTGCTTCAATTTAAATTCAATCTGTAAAATCTAATTTAAAAAAATCTATTATTGTTTGAAATATGTTACCGTTTCAACCCGAATTCAGTTAAAACTAGTTTTAACACGTTAAACCCCAAAATTACCACGATCATATGTCAAAACTCGTTCCAACTAGTGAATACGCGAAGTAACCAAGTCCTTTTGTGAAAATCTGAAGTTTTTCTTCATTTAATCTCATTTCGTGTTTTAACTAAAAATATCAGCTAAAACTAGATTCACCCGATTGTGCTTTCAAAAGAACTGATTGCTTAAAAATTTAACTATTCCATTTTGATAAAATTATACTTTCGTGATGAAAAATTATCTTTCGGGTGAGACTTGTTTCTTTAAAATGCATCTCTTTTGTTGAAAATATAACTATTTTGTTGAAAATTCTTTTCTTCTTTGTTGAGAATTAATTTTTTTGATCAACAGTATAACTATTCCATCTTTGGTTGAGAATTGATCTTTCCTAGTTCAACTTTTTCGGTTGAAAAATAATTTTCCGGATAAAATGGGTCCATATCATCTCACATGTGGCAAGTCTCTCTGCGGCAAGTCACACCTGCGGCATGTCACATCTGTGGTATGTCACATCTGCGGCATGTCACACATGCAGCATGTTTCATCTGAGGCAAGTCACATCTGAGGCATGTCGCATCTGCGGCTAGTCTTCCAGGACATATTGTCTCCGCGACGGCAGCTCTCATCCGGAAAAAAATTTCAAGTTCATATAAAATGACAAAACTGAAGCAAGTCTAACAGGGCTATTGTCACATATGCGGCAAGTGTCCCAGGATGGATTGTCAATACTGCGGCAAGTCTCTCCAGCGGCATCTCTCCTCCAAGAACATTTTCTAAGTAGTTCTAAAAATGACAAGACTGCGGCAAGTCTGTTCAAAGGCATCTATCGCCCAAGAAAATTTTCTAACTAGTTGTGAAAATAGAAAAAATGCGGCAAGTCTCCCCAGCGGCATCTCTCCCTCAAGAACATATTCTAGCTAGTTGTAAGGATGGCAAAACTGCGGCAAGTTTCCCCCGCGGCATCTATCGCTCAAGAAAACTTTCTTGGCGATAGACGCCGCTGGGAAGACTTGCTGCATTTTTTCTATCTTTACAACTAGTTAAGAAATTTTCTTGGGCGAAATATGCTGCTGGAGAGACTTGCCGCAGCTTTGCCATCTTCAAAACTACTGAGAAAATATTCTTGAGGGAGAGATGCCGCTAGAGAGTCTTGCCGCCGTTTCACCATCTTCAAAACTACATAGCAAACGTTCCTGGAGGACAAGTACCGCTCGGGAGACTTGCAGAATTTCTTTATCTTTACAACTGCTTAGAAAATTTTCTTGAGCGATAGATGCTGCTGGAGAGGCTTGCCGCAGTTTTTCCATCTTTACACCTAGTTAGGATATTTTCTTGGGCGATATATGCTGCTGGAGAGACTTTCCGCAGTTTGTCATCTTCAGAACTACTTAGAAAATGTTCCTGGGGGAGGAATTTCGCTCGGAAGACTTGCGGCATTTCGTGACAGATGCCGTAGAAGCGACTATTTATCCTAGGAAGCTTGCCGTAGATGTGACAATTAGTCCTGTGAGACTTGTCGCAGTTTTGCCACTTTGATTTGGACTCAAACATTTTCCTCGGATGAGAGATGCCGTTGGGGAGGCTTGTCGCAGGTAAAAGATGCCGCAGATGTGACAATTAGTCCTGTGAGGCTTGCTTCAGTTTTGCCATTTTATATGGGCTTGAAAATTTCTTCCCGATGAGAGCTGCCGCCGGGGAGACAATATGTCCTGGGAGACTTGCCGCAGTTCCGCTATTTTTATTTGGACCTCAAAAAATGTTTGTAGGGAAGAGATGCCACTGGGGGACTTGCCACTGGCGAGAGATGCCGCAAGAATGTCAATTTCACTGTGAGAAATGCCACGCGTGAGAGAAGCTGCTAGGTAGAGATGCCGCAGTTGTGACACGCCGCGGATGAGACATGCTGCAGATGTGACATGCTGCAGATGTGCCATGCCACAGACGTGATATTCCGCAGGTGTGACAGTCCCCAGAGAGACTTGCCGCATGTGAGATGATATGGACCCAATAAAAGCTCATCCTTATTGATTAAAAATGCAACTGTTTGGTTCTAAATTAATCTCGTTTGGTGAAGGAATCAATAATTTTATCGTAAATTAAACTATTACGCTAAAAATTAAGTTTTCTGTTGAAAATTAAATTACTTTTATGGGAATTAAAATTTTTGTTGAAAAATTCTCTTTTTTGTAATTATTCACATTTTTGGGTTGAAAGTTCAACCGTTTTGTAGATAATTTGTGTTTTTTATGAGAAATTCATGTTTTTTAAAATTCATATCCTTGGCTAAAAATGCAAGCATTCAATTTTCAAAATATTAATCTTCCGGGTAACAAAATCATTTCTCAGGTTGAACTCTTTTGTGGAAAATTCATTTTTTTGAAGATTCACCTTTTCAGATCAAATTATGTTTATCTTGGATTGAGAACTCATTTTTTCAACTAACAATGTAACCTTTCTATCTCTGACGCAAAATTGATCTTTTTCATGGGAAATGGATCTTTTCTGATTAAAACATCATGTATTTAGTTTCAAATTCATCCTTTTTGTCGAAAATTGATCTTGTTGGTTGAAAATGCATTTATTTGGTTTGAAATGCAAATTTTTGGCTCTCGATTATTCTGGTTTGGTAGAGGATCCAACAACTTGGCAGAGAATTAAACTATTCTGTTGAGAATGAACTTTTTACAAATTCTACAATTTTATTGAAAATTCGTGTTTTTCGGCATAACATTAATCTTCCTGCTGAAAAATTCATCAATTTGGTTGAAAATGTGTCTATTCATTATAACTTCTAAAACTTCTAAATTGTTATGGAAAGTAATGTAGAAGCCTAGTAGTAAAATGTAACGAAAGCTTAGGTGTAAATTGTCTGGCTATTAAGCAGTTTTATTTAACCTCAGATGAAAATTACACTCTTGCAAGTTCAAGAAGTTCTTTAACTGATAACTAGAAAAATATCGCACCAAACCGCCATTTTTTTGTTCGTGGAACTTTTTATCCATGGAAAAACCAATGCATTTTAATAGGCATCAATTAATGAGGGTAGATAACTAAAAGCGGAAACCAAGAAGAATCAAGAAACTTGCTTCATGAGATACTCAACATTTTATCGTTGTTCGGAACATATTAAATTCACTGTTCGCTTTTACGTGCTCTCCTATCTTATAATGGCTTTCAAACTTCGAGAATTCCTCAGAACATTTCTGTTCAATTGAAATGAATTCTACGCATCTGTTACAAATAACATAGCCGCAAACGGAAAGTTTATAATAACTTCAAGTCACTAGAAGTTTCCTTAACGAACCACGGTTTCCAAGAAGTCGACCGAACATGATTTTCTCCAACAAATATTTGCTCTGAATGTTTTAGAGAAAATATTTGGAAAGCGTTGAGGTTGTAATCTTAGGATCTTGTATTAAGTGATATATACTCTTTCAGATAAGATTTTGTACTTGGAGACAAAAAATTTAATGTATTTCGTCACATCATTTTGCAAAAGAATTGTCCGCTACATTATTTTGCGGAGTTATAATTAGATATATTTTGAAATATAGTGACAATACCGTGGCATGATGAAGTGTATATTCAAACAGGCTTTACAAAATAATTAAAATAATATTTTAAATAAAGAAATTAGTGTATTTACCAAATTATACGGACTCCAAATAACATTATTAACTTTTTCATAATAATACAGCCTAAAATGGTTAGTAGTGATGCTTTTGTTGTGAGATTCAATAATAATTTAATAATTTCAAAATTATATCGGTACTCTTTATCAATTTTAATTATGTAAATGTAGATGGTAACTGTGAATTTTAATAATCAAATTTTAAACTGACTGTCGAAAATTTTTTTTGCTAATAATTTTCATTCAATAATATGCTTCAGATAAAACCATTTCATAATTATGTGTCTATTTAGAAAATAAAACTTTTCAAATAAAGATATTTGATGTTGCACTTTCATTCTTTAACTTTCTTTTCCAGTTAATAAGTGTCTCATGCTTTCATGACTTAAAATACTTGTAATAAGGAAGAAGCCTTAAACATTTCTGACTTTTGATATTAGTTCCAGTCGAGTTTACAGTAAAAAAACCTAAATTCATCAAGTCCATTGCGGTTGAAATTTTTTAATTTGAAGGAAGAGTAGAGTCTTGAACCTTCTCAGTTTATTATATAAGAAAGCGAAAATTAAATATTTTCATTGACTTCTTTAAAGTTAAGATTCTTATACAGGGTGTACCGCGGGTTATCCTTATCCTTCTAGAGGCGGGTAGACCAAACAAAAAAAATTCGTTAAAAAGTCCCATAAGCTTTTTGGGTCTGATAGGTATTTTGGGAGTTACAGACATTTAAAATTGTATGTAGGTGAGCCGCTTTTGTAACAGTGTGCGTGCATGGAGATAGCGATCGTCAGTACCACTTTCCCTCTAGCGCCAAATTCATGACGTTCGAGGTGTACAAATGGGTCCATATCATGTCACATGCGGAAAGTCTCTCTGCAGCGTGTCACATCTACGGGATGTCACATATGCAGCATGTCACATCTGCGGCATGTCACAACTGCGGCATCTTTACCCAGCGGCATCTCTCACCAGTGGAAAGGTATTCGAACAATATTATTTCTGTGGCCAGTCGCAGGGTTGCGGCGAGAGATGCCGCAAAAATGTCAATTCAAATGTGAGAAATGCCGAGCGGGAGAGGAAACGCTAGATAGAGATGCCGCAGTTGTGACATGCCGCAGATTAGACATTAAGCAAATGTGACATGCCGCAGATGTGACATGCCGCAGATGTGACATGCAATTTTTATGTAATTTTTATAAAACTGTACACGTGTCCAGATGGAATTTGTACAGCTGTACACGCGACAGTTTCGCGAAAATTCTTACTTCATAAAATAGAAAACATTGTGCAATCCTTCAAGTGGTTCACTAGAATGATTTTTTCTTCAACATTATGCTCTCGAAGATGATAATCGAACATTCCCAGGAAACCACCCCAGCGAAGACATGTGTCTCAATTTGCCTCCAGGTATATTAGGGATATTTTTAAAACACATACTTGCAAAAATCTAAAAATTTCCATAATAGTCAGAGTTCTCATGATTTTTTATGAACTACGTGACCAGAGGAAAATTAAAAAAAATCGAAGCGTATAAATTGATGGGTACCAGTAAAAGAAAATTTCGGTACCGGTAAAAAAAATTACTGGTACCGAACATTTTTTTTGCTGATTTGTAAAGTGAAACTTCTCAATGTGCGCATTCATGGAATTCTTGGAATTAAATGATTTAATGGAATTTATGGAATTCACGTAATTCATGGAATTCCATGAATTCAAGGAATCTATGGAATTGTAGGAATTCAAGGAATTGACCAATTTTAAAGAATTTAAGAAATTCACGAAATTTATGGAATTCATAGAATTTAAGGAATTCAATAAATTCACGGAATTTACTAATTTCAAGGAAATCAGGGAATCCACAGAAATCAACGAATTCACGGAATTCAAAAAATTCGAGAAATTCACGAAATTCAAGGAACTTCTTGAATTCCATCAATTCCTCGAATTCCATGAATTCTCATATAGAACATATATGCTCTGGAATGCCTGAAATTCTCTGAATTTCGTAAAATCTTTGAACTTTTTGATTATTCTGAATTCCTTTAATTCGCTGAATATGCTGAATTCCTGAATTGGGTAAATATTTTGAGCTCCCTGAATTTCTTGAATGTTCTGAGTTGCTCGAATTCCTTAAATTTCTGAATTCTTGTGGTTTCTAAAAATCTCTGAATTGCTGTAATTGTCTAAATTCCTGAAATACCGTGGATCTCTTGAATTGATTTCTTTGAATTTCCTGCAATACCTGATTTCTCTCAATTTCCTAAAACCCCAAAATATTTTAGATTTTCTAAATTCTTTGAATTCTCTGAATTACTTGAATTACCTATATGCTCGAAAATGCCTGAAATTCTCTGAATTTTATGAATATCCCGAAATCCTGAATTTTCAGAATTCTTGGAATATTCTGCATTCTCTGCATATCTTGAATTACCTTAAAGCTCAGGAATCCCTGGAATTATTTGAACTTCTTGAATATCGTGAAATCCTGGAATTCTCTGAATTATTCAAATATTCTGAATTCTCTAAATATTTAGAATTTCCTCAGTTCTCCGACGTACTTGAAATTCTCTGAGTTCCTTAAAATAATTTCTAAAAATCTCTGAAATCCTTGAATTCTCTGAAATCCTAGATTCCTTCGAATTTCCTGAAATTCTTGATTTCTCTCAATTTTGTCAGATCCTTGATTTCTATGAATATCATGAATTATTCGAATTCTCTGAATCAATTGAATTACCTAAGTGCTCAGACTACCCTGAAACTCTCCGGATTCCTTGAATATCCTGAAAAGTTTTATTTGGAAGTGAAAAATTGTTCAAGAGTTAATATTTTTTAATTACATTAAATATCTTCAAAATTGAAAACTTCAATTTCAAATCCAAAAAACTGAAATAACGTTTTGAATTTGCCTCATAATATCAAGATTAAAAATGTCGGAATGAAACATTTCAACTTACTAATTGAATACTGATACATATTTTAAATGGAAATATTTCAATGTATAATAACTTCAAATTTAAATCCTGCATAATTGGGAAATTCCGTTAAGGCATTCAAACCTGAAAATGTATTAAAGCAGCTTTCCAATTTTCCAAAACTCTATCCAAATTGATCTGTAAAAATAAAAACTTGTCTGAAAAGTACATTCTTGCAATAGCCAGGCATTCAAAATTTAATTATTTTTTATTTGATAATGTTCCAATATTTATATTTGTATATTATCAATTGGCAATGTAATGTTTGCCGCCCGCTGTAGCTCGCGTATAATATTTCTAGTACTAAATAATATATTATGATCTAGAAAACGAAATCAGAGAACAAAATATAAAGTAATCAAGGATTAAACAGATAACAGAGTGTCTATTCGACAATAAGTATTTATTCATACTCCAGCTCTGACTTTAATTCAACTCAATTGTGTCTTGAAAAAAAGTATTTATGAGAAACTTTAACAGTCATTGCAATTCAGTAATTCATTGCTACGAATTTAATCATTAAGCGCCTGCATTTGAAACAAGCTCTAGTTTCATCAAGATAAAATATTTTTTAAACATTTTACCATGTTATAATCAACATTACTATCGAAAATATCAAATTTTTTTTAAAAGAAACTTGATCCAAAATACTCTGATATTGTGTTTGCACAAAGATTGGAAGAAATTGTAAGCGAATTCAAGACATATTCAGTTGAAAAACTTGCGGACGATGGTTTTTCTTCTAGGCATTAAATGAAAACATATAGAAAGTTAGTTTTGTATTTTTATATGAAATGTTTCCTTGAAGTAAATGAAAAATTCACATAACAAAGCGAAAAAGTTAAGATAAAGAAAACGTCGTTCGTCACGTTAGGACTTTTTTTACTTATTATTATTATTATTTACTTGAAAGAAGTTACAGATAGCATATCCTGTCTCATAAAGATTTGAAATCACGAGTATTTTTCATCTTCATATTTTACTTTCTGACTTTTCGTCTTTTTGTTATTCTCCTTTCTATAGTCCACCTTATATTCCCTTTGACCCAAGAAGTTTTTTCGCCAGAGGATTTTTTGTCCGCAAACGACAATTCTGAAATAGGCAAATATTGTCTCTTAATGAAGAATCACCCGGTGAAAACAATTTGTCTTGCTCCGAAAGAAACAGTGAAACTGATTACAAAAAATAATGAAAAGCTGAAAAAAAAAGCTGAAACTCCAAATGATTAGAAAGACTGAAGCAAATAAAATAACAAAAATAAAAGCAAAACATATTTTGTTAATAATTTTATAAATTAATTGAAAAAAAGGATTCTGGAACAAAAAAGAGCGAACAAAATAATCAAAATAAAAGTAGAAATTAGTTTGTTAATAAAGTAATAAATGAATTGAGAAAGAGGGATTGGTAAACAAAAGTGATTAGTAATAAAAGTAGGGTTATTTTGAAACTTTCTTCCACCCCTCTCCTTGATCGTCACAGATCATCAGAAACAGCTTGCCCCCCCCCCCATGGTGACATCACACATCAAAATTGGTACTTATCTTGAATTTGACAATCCTCTTGAATAAAAACACAAAACATACAAAAATCATATTTTAACAGATTGCACAGTTCAAAATGCTCTTAAAACAGAGGAAATAGGGTGACTCTTCATGAAAATATGGGAATAGTAAGGGAATAAATTATTTCGAGTAAAGTAATTGTATAAGGACCAAGAACCGAACAAGAATTATTTTCTACCAAAAGAACAAACACATTAAGTTTAGATCAAACATTGGTATTTACAACTAAATAATTTAAATTTCGAGAAAAATAGACGAATTATCAACAATACATTTTAATTTGTAACCAATTAGTTGAATTGACAGTCTACAAAGATTAATTTTTGAAAAATAGTTGAATTTTAAAGAACAAAATTATTTATCAATCAAACAGTAGCACTTACAGACAAATAGTTGATCTTTTAAGCAAAAGGGACGCATTCTTGAAAATAGTTTGATTTTTAACTTACAAAGATGAGTTCTCAACTAAATGGTCGAATTCTTAGAGACAAAATATTAAACTTTAACCGAAAATACTTACATTTTTAACCAAATAGTTGAATTTTCAAGTCAAAAAGACGAATTTTTTAGAAGACAGTTAAATTTTCTTACAAGAAAGATCAATTCTCAATGAAAAATATAATAGTCGAATTTATTCAAAAGAAATGAATTCTGAACTAAAAATATGATAGTTGATGAAAAAACCAAAAAGGATTTAAATTTTGAAGCAAAAACTGTTGAATTCAAACCAGAAAGACGATTTTTCAATAAAACAGTTGAATCCACATCGAAAACATTTTAAGTTTCAACCAAAAGTTTGCACTTTTAGCAACCAAAAAAATTCTACTAACAAAAAATTAATGTGGAATCAAGAAGGAACATTCAAGGGAGGAAAAAATCTCAACTAGCTAGTTGAATTTTGAAACCAGAAAGGTAAGTTCCACCAACTAATTGATTTTAAGATTAAAAATAGCTAATTCCCAAACAAAACTGGAGGAGGTAAATTTGCAGAAATTTTTTATATTTATGGAAATCTCATAGAAATCCTTTGAAATTTCGTGTTGAATTATGTAAGTTTCTTTAAAATTCTCATAAAGTTTGGGAAAAATTCATTTCAATCCTATTATATTTGCGTGAACCTAAAATACTAAATATTCTACAATTAATTGTCATCTTTGTAAATATCTCTAAATATTTTTAATCGTTTAGAATTCTTTTAATTTACCTGTTACCGCCCCTTCTCCCTTCCAGTGTGACGAAAATTTTTAACGCTCCCTGATTGATTTTTTATTGAATCTTTATTTTCAATTCGTCTGCAAATCAGCATCAGAAAATTTTCAGCTTAAGTTCAGGACAGTTTTGAGTTTAGTCGTTACCTCGTGAAATTGAAACAGGACATACGTTCTCACTGAGAGTAAATGAAATGGGCTGTGGAATAACGCATGATTCACCGAAAATGCCTTAATTGGAGAAACTGTTTCTGTAGCTAGCTGTGAATTGTTTTGTAATTGCTAGATCGTGTCGGACATTTTCACGATTACGATTAATTTCATCGTACTCTAGCAAACTTTATTCCCTAGTCAACGCCGTTCTATGAGGGTAATAAATAATCTTGATTTACTGGATGAATTGGAACGTAAAATAGAGACCGAGAGAGCAAAAAAAATGAAAAATTTTATATTCTGAGAATATCTTCATTAAAACTAATTCGTAATTCCAGGAGACATGCAAGCACTACATCACGTTATTTTATAAATATCTTATAACCCTGCCCTCCATTTTTACAGAAAATGAGGTGTTTTTTTACAAAAATTAAGGAATAGTATAGTAATAGATTTCTTTAAATAAAATTAATGTATGTATACGCACCACACTGAATTCAGTATGAAATGCTTAGGATTCATCGTCAAAATCTATTTCACTTAAAAAAAAAATCAAATTTTCAACAAAGAAAGATTGATTTTCTACCAGAAGAGATAAATTTTCAAGCCAAGATTTAATCTTTAAGCTAAAAAGTCAAATTTTTATGACAAAAATTGACTTTCAAACACGAAAATATAAATTTCCAACAAAAATGTTAGTTTTCAACCAAATAGTTGAACTTTCGAGCAAAAGAGAGGAACATTGAACATATTAGTTGAATTTTCAACCAAATTCGTCAATTTGCAACTCACAAGGATGAATTTACAACAATTTTGTTAAATTCCTAAACAAAATATCATAATATTCAACCATAAACAGTTGCAATTCCGAACAAATAGTTTATGATTAAATTTCCAATAAAATAGTTAAATTATGAACTCAAATGATGAAACTCTAACAAAAAAGTGACTTTTCAACCATGAAGTTCAACGTTCAACCAAGGAGTTGAACTTCTAATAAAAAAAAATTAAGTTGCAACCAAAAATATGATATTTGATATTTCAATCAATAAACAATTTCAATTTGAAATAAAATAGTTGAATTTAAACAAAAAATATAAGTTTTCAACCAACAAGTTCATTTTCAAAAGAACAGTTGAATTTTCGACCCAAAAATATTCATTCTCAACCAAATGCTGGAATTTTAAAATAAAAACGATCGATTCTGAACCAAAAATAGATTCATCTGTTAGTTTAAGAAATTAGTATTATATAAAGGCACGACTTTTCAAAAATAGTTAGATTTTCATACAAACAAACTGCTTTGAAACTAATCAAATGAAGTTATAGGAAAATAGTGCGATTTTTTAACTGAGTAGTTCAAGTCTTGATACAGAACATTAGTTTTATACTGAAAAATACGAATTTGCAACAAAGTGCATAATTTTTCAACAAAATACATCAATTTCCAACCAAACAGTAAAATTTTCAAATAAAAACGATCAATTCAAACCACAAATGGAATAATCAAATTGCCGGTTAAAAAAATTATTTTCAAACCAAGAAAACACAAATTACTAACTCAAATGATCCATCATAAACAAATAAAATGAATATTTAATAAATAATTGAAGTTTTAAACAAGTACTTCAATTTTCAACAGAAGAAACAACAGAATTCTGAATGAAAAATTTATCAGTTTAATTTTTCACTATGAATTATCAATTTTGAATGAGGAATTAAATAGTTAAATTTGCAATTGAGAAAGTTAATTTGTTATTGAAATAAAGGAATTTCTTCCAAAACTGCTAAATTTTAAATTATTAAAATTAATTTTTAGCGAAGAATTCCATTCTTCAACAAAGTAGTAGAATTTCAGCGAAAAAATATGTCTTTTCAACAAAAAAGATCATTTCTAACGAAATAGTTGAATTTTCTACCATAATACTAGGCTAATAAAGGCTAAAAAAATTGTTTCTGCAAAACAGTTTCATTTTCAACCTGAGAATATGAATTTTCAACAAAAGAGTTAATTCTTAACCAGATATTGGAATTTCAAACTAGAAACGATCAATAGTAAACAGGAAACAGAATATTCGAATTTCCAATAAAAAAATTAATTTTTGGACCAAAAAAAAAAGAACGAATTGCTAACTAAAATGATGAATCCTAAACCAAGCAAATGAATTTTGAAGAAAGTAGTTGAACTTTTAACAAAGTAGTTGAATTTTCAGCCAGAAAAAATAAATTCTCAATGAAACATCTAATAGTTGAATTTTAAACTGAAAATGACCACTTTCCAACGAAGAATATAGTAGTTAAATTTTCATTTAAAAAACATAAGTAAATTTTGAACCAATAAAATAAACTTAAAAAAAATAAGTTGAAGCTTCCAACAAATAGTTGAATTTTAAGCGTAAAAACGTGATTTTCTAATAAAAAATAAAAAAATAGTTGAATTTTCATTTATAATAACAATCTATTTTCAGCCAAAAATGGATTAGTTGAATTCACATCTAAGAAAATTAATTTTAATTTATAAAGAAAAATGATTTTTCAACTAGACAGTTAATTCTTTAACCAAACAATAGAATTTGTAACCAAAAGAGATGAATTCTAAACCAAAAATGTAATGGTCGAATTTTAAAGTACAAAGAAGTAACTTTCAATGAAAATTGCCCACACCCCCTTCCCAGACTGCTTGAAGTAGCTTTCGAATGGCTCTCAGATTATTTTCCGTCTTTCTTTATATATCCTTGAAAAGAAACGGCAAAATAAAGATGTCCAGAGTTTAATTAAGCCAAGATGTTATATAACAAAGACAAAGGTGGTCAGGATGAAAATTTTAATTTGGAGACTGGGTCATTACCTTTCGCAAAGTGTCACGTTCGTGATGTGACCTGCGATAATGAAGCGTTTCTTGTTTTCTTTAGAAGGAAAAACACGGAAGTGGAGAATTATCGTTTTTTAATTAAGACCGCAAAGTTAATGAATTTTGCAGACAGCAGACATTAATTTTGTAAAACGATTTCATAATTTCAATATTATTTAGTCCTTTAAACAGATAATCGATTAAGAGAGACTGTTAACTTGTACAATTTCTAGTGTATTTACAAATTTTTTTCTAAACTTTTAGTTTTAAAACGGTCGCTTCGGCTTTGCGTAGTCCTGAATTTACTGAATTCGTTCCCCATCGCACGAAATTTATTGACACTCTTGATTTATTGACTGACAACAATTCGTCGTTATACCGGTTTATTGAATAAAATTGTATTTAATTGTATACTTTTCCAAAAGGTAAAATTAAATCTGGGATTGCAATTATTATTTTTTGTTCAAATTAAGCGTATTTTCTATGAAAATATTCTACCTTCAAATCAATTCTATGACGGAATTATTCAAGTTTCTTTTATTTATTCAAATTCATGCAAATTAATTTATCAAATTAAATTTCAATGTGAAAATATGACGGAAATGAGAACAATTAGGATAATTAAGAAATGTGAAATTCCGTGAAATCTAATGACATTTCCTGAAATCTCGGGAATCTTATGAAATCCTACGATACTCTCATGAATCTTTTGAAATATCTCGAAACCTTATGAGTCCTATAAAATCGTTCCATACCTTCCGAAACTCTAAAATATCTCAAATCCTTTGAAATTATTCGAAACCCTTTGAATTTCCGTAAAGCTATTGAAAATTCCTCGGAAATTAAAAAAATATTCTAAAATATTTGAAATCATTTCATGTTATCAAAATTTATTGAAAATTCCTGCGAAATCCTGTGAAATATTCGAAAATCTCTTCAAATCTTTGAAATCATACAAAAATCTTACATTATTGTGAAATTCCTTGACATTTTTGAAATATTATAAAATTTTTCGAATTTTTTTATTTTTATTGAAGTTCCATAAAATTTATCTAAATGTTTGTGTTAAATCCTGTCAAATCCTTGGAAATATCTATAAAGTTTGGGAAAATGTTTTCAATCCTATTTCATTTGTATGAGATTGAAGTTTGCAACGGTTACGATAAACGAAAATGAAAGATTTTTTTTTCTCTAAATTTGTGAAATTTTATCGATGACGATGAGTCTTCTCAATGCTGAAAGACAACCCAAAAATTTACAACCCTCCAGCTCATATGGAACGCACCCTATATCAACCCTTAGAACAAAACAATTCACCAAAAATTCCCTAATTAAAAGGGTCGAAATTTTATCGATGCTAATCAGTCTTCTCAATGACTAAAGACACCCCAAAAATTAAAAACCCCTCAGCTCATATGGAACGCATCCTATATCAACCCTTAGAACTTAACAATTCACCAATAATTCCCTAATTCAAAGGGTCAAAATTTTATCGATGCTAATCAGTCTTCTTAATAACTAAAGACACCCCAAAAATTTACAACCCCCCAGCTCATATGGAACTCACCCTACATCAACCCTTAGAACTAAACAATTCACAAAAAATTCCCTAATTCGAAGGGTCAAAATTTTATCAATGCTAAACAGTCTACTCAATGACTCAAGACACCCCAAAAATTTACAACCCCCCAGCTCATATGGAACGCACCCTGTATCAACCCTTAGAACAAAAAAATTCACCAAAAATTTCCTAACTCAAAGGGTCGAAATTTTATCGATGATAATCAGTCTTCTCAATGACAAAAGACACCCCAAAAATTAACAACCCCTCAGCTCATATGGAACCTACCCTATATCATCCCTTAGAACTAAAAAATTCACTATAAATTCCCTAATTAAAAGGGTCAAAATTTTATCGATGCTAATCAGTCTTCTCAATGATTGAAGACATCCCAAAAATTTACAACCCCCCAGCTCATATGGAACGCATCCTATATCAACCCTTAGAACTAAACAATTCACCAAAAATTCCCTAATTCAAAGGGTCAAAATTTTATCGATGCTAATCAGTCTTCTCAATGACTAAAGACACCCCATAAAA
>CAKNXH010062410.1:0-40705 GCA_932178445.1 Andricus quercusramuli
CTACATTTTATTATTATTAATTTATTCTTCAAACGTGTAAAAAGCAATTTTATCCAAGGAAAGCCCTGCCGAAAAGAGGTTAGGTTTACATTTTTGATATTGCCGGTTTAATAAACCGCAGATCCCTGAATTAAACAATTATTTTTACTCATTTTCGTTCACACAATTCACTGCTATTAAATTAAATCTAATAAAATGATTAATAACAGCAAAAATGTAATTACCGTCTGACATTGTTGTAAGTTGTTTTTGTTGATTACCATAAAACAACACTAGCGCCTCTATCGCTCTGGAAACTGAAGCAGAAGCAACAAATAAACGGGTTTTCCCTTCTTTTTAACAGTTTTACAATTTTTAAACGAATTATGGAGAAAAAATTTCTGTGGAAATGAATATTTCTATACCTTATACTGAACTTGTTTGAAAGAAAATTGTTCTATTAATATTTTTCGAATTTTGCGTCCTTTGGGTCAACTACATAACCTAAAAAGCGCGGGCTTTTCCCTGTCAAAACAAATTTTGGCCGTTTCCCCAGAATTAAAAAGCGTGCAACAATGGCTGTACATTTGCATTTTAAAAAGGAGGATATTCCCGAAAAAGAACCTGTATTGCACCTAATGCCGTGTAAAATTCAGGGTGATGAATCTGCCAAAGTTTCGTCTTATTTTGAACCCTATATTCGCCCGGAAAATGATGAATGTAAGTATATTTAGAGGTTACTCATTAGATTCTTTGACAAGTAGCAACAATCAACAATAATCATTTTAAATACAAAATAGCGTCAAAAGAAGTATAAAATTCAGGCTTCACATGCCCGTCCCTATATCCCCTATTGTACCATATATTCAGTTGGGGTCCTTAAAGTAACATATTTTCAAGATTTGGTCCCTATGGTACCCTATTTCCAGCCCATCATGGAACTTTGAAAAAATAATTTATAATAAGAACAAAAGCTTCCAAGAGGCAGGAATTAAAAAAAAAAAAAAGAGTTCAAGAAATTATTCATTGATATCATTAATTTAAAGGGATTTCAAAGCGTTTAAAATAGTTTAGGATGATGCATTTTTTAGAACTTCGGAGATTTTGGAGGATTTCAATGATTTTAAGGGATTTTAAATCTATTGTATTTTACTACATTTTTCAGGGTTTCAGGAATTATAATATATAATAGTTATATATATTATATATCATCATAGAATTTCACGGGATTTTATAATATTTTAGTGGATTTCAAAGAATGTATTCACGAAAACTGAGGGATTTCGTGGGGTTTCAAAGATTGGAAGAGATTTGAAATTAGTTTTTGGAATTCACCCTGAATTCTTATCCATTTATCCTAAATGCTTTTAAATTCTTTTGCATTTTTAATTTTTTTGTTAATTTACTTGAATTCTTATAAATTTACTCAATTCTACTTATGCAATGGATTTAAAAAAAAAAATTTAAGTTAAATAATTGACATATTTTAAAGAATTTCAAAAGATTTTAAGGGATCTGAAATATTTCAGGTTATTTTAAAAGTTTACAACGAATTTTGTTAATGATTTCAGTAATTTAATGGGATTTCAAAGGATTTAAAATATTTTAGGGGTTTTTAAAAGATTCCCTAGGTATTTTCAAGAGCTTTCAAAAGTTTTAAGGTATTTTAAAAGATTTGAAATATTTTAGGAAATTTTAAAATATTCCCAGAATTTTGTTATTTATATCAATAGGTTGAAGGGATTTCAACAACTTTGAAATATTTTAGGGTTTTCCAAGGGTTTTAGGAATTTCATGGAATTTTAGATTTAAAGAGATTTTAAATTAGTTTTTGGAATTCACCCTGAATTCTCATTCATTTATCCTAAATGCTTTTAAATTCTTTTGCATTTTTAATTTTTTTTTAATTTACTTGAATTCTTATAAATTTACTCAATTCTACTTATGCAATGGATTTTTGTTTACTTTCTAAGTTTTTATTTAATTGATCCTGCGGATCGATTGATAAGTGATCAAAGGATTTGAAATATTTTAAGGTATTTTTTCAAATTCCTTGCAATTTTCAAGAACTTTGAACATGTCAAGGGTTTTCAAAACATTTTAAAGGATTTGAAATATTTTAAAGTATTCTAAAAGATTACAAAGACAGTTCTAAGTGATTTAAGTAATTTAATGGGATTTCAAAGGATTTGCAATATTTTAAGGTTTCAAGGGATTTTAAAAGATATCAAAGAATTCGAAATATTTTAGAAAATTATAAAAGATTCGCATAAATTTTTTATTTATTTCAAAAATTTGAAGGGATTTCAAGAACTTTAAAATATTTTAGAGAATTTTTAAAGATTACAAGGCATTTAAAGAGATTTAAACAATTTCAAAGTATTTCCAAGGGTTTTAATAATTTTAAGGGATTTTAAACAATTTTCATGCGGTTGTAAAGAATTTCTTAGAATTTCGGAATATATAGAAGGATTTTACAGGACCTATAAGGTTCTCAGATATTTCAAAAGATTCCATTGGGTTTTATAATATTTCCGAGGATTTCAATGATTTTATGAGGTCTTAAGAGCTCTCAAGGTATTTTAACAAATTTTGCAGGATTTCAGGAAGTATCATTAGATTTCATGAAAGAATCTTTTAAAATGCACTATATTCTTCAAAATACTTGGAGATTTTTCAAATCTCTTAAATATGGAATCTTCTGAGACCTCCTAAAGTCCCATGAAATTCGTTGAATCGCTTGAAATCCCTAGAAATGCCTTTAAAGTTCATTCCATTTCATTTATTCCCTGAAATCCTTTGATATCTCTAGTACCCTCATAATTTCGAAAAATCGTGTGAAACATCCTAAATTATTTTATTTTTAAATTCTTCAAAAGTCATTGAAATTTTTTTAATCCTTTAAATTCTTTGGAGATCCTACAAAATCGCGTAGGCCTGGTAAAATCCTACACATTCGTTGAAACACTTTCAATTCTCGTTAATAGTATTGAAATTTGAAAACTTTGAAATTATCGTAAATAAGATGAAACTTCTTGAAAACTCTTAAAATTCCCTGAAATTAAAAAAAAATGTAATCCCTTGGAATTTTGTCAAATACTCTAAAAGCTTCATAACAAAAGTGAAAAAAGTTGCATTAGCGACCAATCTGAGAAAATAGTAGCAATAGTGTGATTTTTTTAAAGATAGTAGTTGCAAAATAGTTCCTGCCTTAAAGTAAAGTGGCAATAGTGGCGTGAGTCCGAGGCTTGGAATTTTCAAAGGCCTATTAAAATATGAAAAAATGTAATATGTTGAATATTAAAAACAATTTTTTTCAAAATGGAAGCCATAGAAATTGAATAGTTATTTTGAGGCTATCGAATTTAACTAAACAATTTAAACTTCAGTAAACATACAAAACTTCAACAAACAATTATATAATTTTGAACTTGAACTGAGTAATCAGTAAATTGTACAATTTCAAATTGGAATATTTAATTTCTAAACAATTTTGATTCTGAGTGTTTATTTTTTAATTAGGTTTACAAGCAACATTTCGAGGCCATCCACTCCAAGGGCAGAAAGTAACAGTGCCAAACGGTTACACAGGCGTTACTTTCTTTGAATACAAAAAACCAGAAACGGAAAACGTAGAACGCAATCTTTATTCCACCGGAGTATTTTCTCAATTTACTTATTGGAATTACGACAAAATTCCTTCGAAAAACGACGCAGTGACTGCAGCTTTAGATTGGATCGAAATCGCAGAAGCTGTAAGTTTTTCAAATTATAACCAGGGTGTCTACCTGATCCGAAATTCTGGTTTGGAACATGAAATTTGTGAAAAAATCATAATTTTCACTTGAAATAGGGAATTTTTCAAAAAAATTACAATTCTGACTTGGTGAATTTTCTCAAAGAATTATAATTTCAACTTTGAGATTGGGAATATTCTAAAAGATTTATAATTCTGAGTTGGGACTGGGTATGAATAAATGAAATATAAAAAAAATGCAAGTAAAGAATTACAATTCTCCTGATTTGTACCAGGGAATTTTCGAAAAGAATTATAATTTTAAGTTACATCAAATTTTCATAAAGAAATATATTTTTTTGGGTTTGGGACAGGGAATTTTAAGGAAGAAATGTTATGATTTTTTTTTACTTTCGAATAAGGATTTTTAGTAAAGAATTATAGTCTTGAGTTTGGCATAGGAAATTTCAATAATTAAATATAATTTTGACAATTTCCGTAAAGAATTATAATTTTTATTTTTGGTTCACTTTAGAATAGGAAATGTCTTTAAGAATTCTAATTATTGATTTAGGACATGGAGTTTCCTTAAACAATTATTATTTTACTTGTAATAGGAAATTTTCGACATGGAACGGGAATTTTGGAAAAGAATTTTAATTCAGATTTAGATAAAGAGAAATAAAAAAAATCCCTATTCCAAGACAGAATGCGTCACAATTTGAAAATTCCCTCTTCCAAATTTTGAAAGAAGGTAGTTACTATATTTCTATTTATAATAGAAAATTTCCTAAATAACTATAATTCTGACTTGGAACAGGGAATTTTATTAATGAATTTAATTATGTATGACATGTAACGGGAAAGTTTGAAAAATAATTTAAATTTTTATTTATAAAAAGGGAATTTACGAAAATAATCCCTTTTTTAAGTCAGAATTCGTCAGACTTTGAGAATTCCTTGTTCCACATCAGAATTTCCTTGAATTAAAATTATTTTTGCAAATACAAATTTTCAAGATTTTAAAACTTCCCTCTTCCAAATTTTAGAATAAAAAAAATTGTAAATAGATGTAATTGTGACTTGGAGCAGGGAATTTCTGTAAAGAATTGTAATTATTATCTATGTTCCAACTCAAAATTATAATTTGTTAGAAACGATTCAAATATTTTGAACTCTTTTTAATTGGCCGGGAACCATTAACAATTGTCCGGAAAAATTCAGGGATTTAAAATTATTCATCTGGTAGACACCCTGATCATTTACTTTAAGAAAATAAGTTTATATATCTGATATAATAATAAATGAAACTTTTTTAGCTCCATGCTCCAGAAAAAGAGGAAGTCAAGGCGGAGTAAAATCGAAGAGGGAATTCTTCTGTAGAAAATTGATTTTTGTGGATATTACAAATAATGTTATTTAAGTTTAAAAACTGATACGCTTGAGATAAATGGAATAGTTTTTTACAAGATAATTTTGATGTTTATAATAAACCCAGTTTTTCAAAATATGAGAATTTTTTTTTAGAATATAAAACGACTTTCGCCGTAGTTAATTAAAAAGTGATAAAAAGGAACAAATCAATGATGAAACCTGAAAAATTAAGTTCTGATGAATACTTTAATATCCAATCTTTCACAATCATACATGAATTACATACATTCTTGAATATTCAGTTTAGGTATAAATACATTCATTAAGTGATTAAATTAAGTGTAGAAAATATCTTAATACTTTCCGTATATTACAAATAGTACTACCTATAATCTATATATTTCATGCAGTCTCGATACAGATGGCTACATTTGGTAATGAAAGACGATAACATTTGCAGAATATATAAATGATAAATTATATTGAGTATCCTTAAAAAGAAATTATAAAATCATTCTTAAATGCAGAAAATCACTTCCAACAAAAGTTGATAAATAAAACTCCGTCTCACTGCTTAGAAAGTTTCTAGAGATCATAAAATTAACTTGGAAACTCAAATCTCAAATAATACTTAAATTCCTCAATAGACAACTATTTCATTTGATGGAAGATAGTTTATCTCCACAGGTGAAGAAATAAACTCCCAAACCTGGAATTCCTGAAAAACACTCTTTGGCTAAATTGTACAAGAGTCTAAATATTCTAAATTGCGAATAATTCGTTGGAATTAAACAATTTATTACCTTATTAATATTCAAAGAAGAATTGTCTTTTCATGGAAGCCAGAATGTACAAATTTTCCTTACAATTGTGAATATTAAATTAATGAATCATAAGTATCTGATAGTCGATGAATCTGCCTTCTATCGCAGAGTATCTAAGCCCTTAAATGTATACAATATATATTTTAAGCTTACTTTAACGATGCTTTTATCACGATCATTTCAACGACTCTTAACTTCCCAATTGCAATTAAAACATTACATATATTATAGATACTGTTATTATAAAAAGTGTATAATTTATATACAACGTTATTCCCATGGGAATAAGGTTCTAATCTAAAAGTGATTTCTCGATTTATCACACACATAAGGGGTCTTCCAAATATTACGTAACGTTTTTAAAAATGTAGTAAATCTTTTGAACTAAAATAAAATAAGAGGGTTGAGGGAAGTGAAAAAATTATTTTTTGAAATATGTTTTGATTAAAAAAAATAGATATCACTTTTGTCCACCACAGATGGGTTGAAAGTGTTTAAGTTTTAAAAACTAAAAATGTTTTCTATGGGTTCAAAAATTATTGCGATTTTTTATATGTACAGTTTTCGATAACAAATAATAATATAAAATTATATTTTAGAAAGAATAATTTCATATCATGTTAATTTTGTTTAATACCAACAAAATTAATGTTTTTTTGTTTGTATTTGGGTAATTGATACTGATTTACAATTTTTCAAAGTATCTTTCATAAAATTAGTTCCGCTCAAACGGAAGAAACACAACTATTTTTTTAACGTGAAAAATGTCTTTAACTTAGTTCTCAGGCCACTTAAAAAAAATCAAAAAAAGTCACAATGAAGATTTCGAAATAAAAAAACTTTTTAAAAAATTTCAAAACGTTTTGAGGGAATAAATATTTTGTTTAACATTCCTGAGAAAATTGCAAATGATTTTTTATTTTGAAAAATTAATTTTATGAGAAAATTGAAAAAGATTTCCAAAATTATCAAAAAATTCAACTTCAATTCAAATTCAATTTAACTTGGTACACATATTTGCTTGAATCATAGATGGAAGCATACTAGTCTTATTTTGGAAAGTTAATTTGAAAATATTTCGAACAAAAAATTAGAAGCTTTTAAAAAATTTTGGAAAGTTGCAAGTGTATAAGAAAATTATCTTAAAATTCCTAGGAATTTTTTTATGATTTTAAAATATTTCAAAAAATTTCCCAAATCGTTGACAAAAAATTCCAAGATTTTAAGGCAATTTCTTAATTCTTCAGTTTTTTACAAAATTTTAAGAAAAATGCACATTATTTTCAAGATATTTAAAACGTTAGAAACAATTTCTAAAAAAAATTGTAATTTGAAAAGATCTCAAAAAATTAAAAACAAAATGTAGATTTTTCAAGATTAAAAAATAGAACTTTGAAGCTTTTTAAGGATTCTGAAAGGTTTTAAGATAATGAACAAATTTTTTAAGATTCCTGGCAAAATTTTAAATGATTTTTTATTTTGAAAAATTAAACTTTAAAGAAAAGATAAAAATATTTCAAAACGTTTCAAAAGATTTCTAACAATGGGACGACTGAAAATTACGAACATTATATTCATATAACATTTAAAAAAACTAATAATACTTTCTTAATAAAAAAAATTAAGTCAAGTGTTTCATTAACCAAATCCAAAAATATAATATTTTTGCTGATATTTAAAAAAATTGTAACCTGATAACAAATTATTTTTTCTAAAATATGATTTTATATTATTATTTGTTATTGAAAGCTGTACATATAAAAAATTGACAAAACTTTTTGCCAAAATCGTCCAAAAAAGCGTTACGTAGTATATGAACGACTCCTAAATCCTATAATCGAAGATTCTTTGCTATAATTCAACTACTAAATAAAGTAAAAATCTATTGATAATTTACTGATAAAAAGAGTAATGAGCGTAGATGGAGTAAAGTTTGCGGAATAAAATTGAGCACACATTTCTTTAAAAAACACGTACCAAGATTTAAAAAATGGGTAAAAATGTATTTTTTGTTCGTTTTTTCTTCTTAAAAACACGAGTTTTAAATTGATTAAAAAAGAAAGTACATAAAAAGAATTGTACGAACTTTAGTATCACTATTAAGTGTCTTAAAGGCTTATTTGGAGATCAGAATTTTATAAATGACAACTCTGATGAAACGTCGTATAACAATGTAAATAAATAATAATTATATATATAATCAGACTGCAACAATTTGAATAACTCCCAAGAAGTGACTAGAGTAAATATAAAATTATCGATGAATCATATACCCTGTTTGTGTAAATAAAACTACAATACTAACGATTCGAGTTACCTTTTCGAAATTCATAAAATCAAAATGTAATTCATACGATTTCGAAAACTTGCTACCTTTAATTTTTCATTCAAATATTGAAAGCTTTCCAGTTTAGGTCCTTACAACTTTTTTGAAAGCTTTTAAAAATTCGAATTTTCACATTTTCCTAACAAAACACGAATCGCTGTCCTTGAAGCAACTACATTCATCCTCAAATCTACGTGAAAGTTCCCAAATCAGTTCCCTGATGGTATTTCGATTGTTCCTGCTGCTGCTTAATAAAAGCACTAAGCCTATTCAGCAAAAACTGTTTATCATGTCCCTCCAAAACCAGCTGATTTTTAAGAACAGTCACCATATGTTTGTTCGCTGTGGCCACTGCAAAATAATAATAAACAAGTAACGCTAAAATAACAAATGCTGGCACTCCGAAGCCCGCAGTTCCCACGAAAGAAAAAATCGACTGAACCCAGTTCGGGAACTGCGAAAATGTCACTACCATCAACGACCAAACATTCCCCATTCCTCTGAAGGGTCCACAAGCTTTCGAAGGTGTCAACTTAACAACGTAATATCCAACCGGAACAATCGCTAAAACATAAGTCACCAGGAGAACGAACATAAACAAAGATTTTGATCTGCTCGTTCTATAAACCTGACTCGATGGAGTGCTGTTAACCAGACACGAAAACTTTTTTACATAGAACACAAAAAAGGATCCAATCGCAGCCACAAGTGGAAGAAGTGGTACGAAAAAGGACCCGAGCCAGCAAATCGTCTGGGAATAAACAACATCTAAAACCTGTTTCGGCAAATCAAATTGCTGTTCGCCAATGAATCGGAGAACCTTACTCTCCGAATGACGAGCTATCAACGATCTCGGGAAATTAATAAAAAGAGTGAGGAAGACCTGGGTGATGAAATCTGTCAGGTAAAGTTTCAAAAACTGCTGTCCTACGAAAGTTTCCCAACACAATGGTCGATTGCCAGTTTCATCTGTGCAATCGTTATCGGGTACTTGGCCTACAATCATTTTGTAAAAACTCGTGAGCAAAACAGCGAGAGAAGCAAGTCTGAGAAAAATCGTACGGAAAAGAGTGACTCGGACCACAAACAAGGGGCTGTAATTTTCTAGAGTCACAAGATATCGAAATAGAAATGGGACGACTATGTTGAGTCCGACGATGCAAATGTAGGGCAAAAATTCGAATAGGATTTGACTGAGAGTGCTGAAAGATATGTTACTCATGTCGTAGTTCTGATTGGATTTCGAGCTGACCTGGTTGAAGGAAAGATCGATGATGTAGTATATAAAAACACCACAGCAGCCAAGGACTAATAAGACTATAGAATTGATGAAAAGTCGAACAAAGCCGAGTTTTACTTTCTCTTCTCTTGTTCTATTCTGTCTTTCCTCTTCGAGTCTCTCTGATGCCAAAAGAACCTTCATCTCGTTAAAAAGAGCCTTGTGTTTTATTGCTGCTGCCTTTTCGTTGTTTATACAATAGTCCCAGCCGCCGAAAATTAAGTTACAATACTGGTAAAATTGGCCCTCGCCTTCGACGACTCTTTCCCTGAATTCTCTCGCCGATGATCTGACGATTGCGACTAAACTTATAAGGAAGACTGACATCATAACGCAGATATAGGCGAGAGGTAAATCGTAGGAAATACCAGAGTTGAGGCTTCCGTAGGATTTGTGACCGTATGATCCGTAGAATAATAGAGTGTGTTCTAGAAAACTGCTACCTTGCATGAAATCGGTTAATGCTGATGAATCCTTGGATCCGTTCAGGTAGAGTTCGCTGCAGCAGTCTACACTATTGGTGATATTTGTGTTGTTTTGGGAGCAGATTTCAGGCTGAGGAGGTTCCAGAAGAATTGTTGGTAGAATGAGGAATGTGAAGATGATTAGGAACAAGCAGAGGTTGAGGAAGAGGAGCCATTTGATGAAGAGAAAGTAGGCTACAATACCCATTCCGAAATTTCCACCAATTTTTTTTAAACTGCTGTTCCAGAGGGAGAGTTTTGTGTAGGTTTCTTTCATTCGACTTCGAAACTGTTGCCAGGCTTTTCTACGTTGCCACTTTAGCTGGTCGAAACCCTGTAGTCTTAGCTTCGTGGCGCTCTGAAAAGTGTGATAATTTCAAAATAATTTTGAGAACTCGTTTCAATTTGGATATTCTCATTAATATAGTTTCCTTTTCGCAGGGTGGCCGAAAAACTTAATTTTCGAAATTCCCTGACTTTTCCCTGTCTAATTGTTTATTTTCCCTCGCCATTAATATTCACTGACCAAAATTTTAATCCTGTAACGTTCCTAATATAGAATCTGTTATAAATGGAATGAAACCATTTTTAATTTTAATAAATTTATAATTCATTATCCTCAGGGCTGCCTCAGCCTAATTTTCTTGAAGAAAAGTGAAAAAGTAACGTATCCCCTCCTTGGAATTCAAAAGAATTATAAAGTATTCGATGAAATTTAAAAGGATTCTAGGTGGATTTTAATGAATTCAGGACAAATCCATCAGACTTTTAATCAATTCAAGTTAAATTCAAAAGAATTTAAATGAACTACCAAATTAAAAAAGACCGAAAATTCCACTTATTCTAAAAAATTCATTGAATTGAGTAGAATTTTGAAGAATTCAAGTGAATTAAAAAAATGCAAGAGAATTCAAAAGAATTTAGAAAAATTCAGAATGAATTAATAAGAATTCAGAGTGAATTCAAGTGAATTGCAAAAAATAATTGAAAATCTCAACCCCTCATTTCTGAATAAATTCTTTGAAATTCATTAAAATATTATAAAATCCCGTGAAAATCTATGAATCTGATATTTCCTGAAATACTGGAAAATGTATTAAAATACACTCAGTGCTTTCAACATCCTCGGAAATCTGATAAGATCCCTTGGAATCTTTCAAAATATTTTAAAACTTTATAGGTCCTGTAAAATTGTTCCATTTCTTCGGAAATTCTAGGAGATTCTTTATAATCGCATGACAATTTCTGTTGAAAATACTTTAAAATCTTTTAAAATACCCTAATATATTTCCAACTCTCTGAAATACTTTCAAATTATTAAAATCAATTAAAAATGTCTTCAATATTTTAAAGTTCCCTACAATATTTCCAATCCTTAGAAATCTTTTGAAATCCCTCAAAACTTTTTAAAGCTTTTTAAAATGCCTTGGAATGTTTTCAAATACCCTAAAATCTTTAAAATCCTTTATAGAATCACTTTAAATTATTGAAATCTATTAAAAATACCCTAAGATATTTAAAATCCCGTAAAGTTTTTTGAAATCACATGGAATTTTGTATAACTCTTGAAATTACCTCGTGAAATCCCGTGAAATTACATAAATTATGATATTTCATGAAATTCTGGAAAAATGATTTAAATAGGTTGAAAACTTTTTAAATCCCTTAAAATCATTGTGATCCTCAGAAATCTTATAAAATACCTTGGAATCTTTTCAAATATCCGAAAACCTTATAGATTCTATAAAATTATTGCATATTTTCAGAAATTCTAGTAAATTCTTTAAACCCCCATGAAATTTTGTTGAAATCCCTTTAAATCATTCAAATCCTTAGAAATTCCTTGAAAATTTTGTAATCTCTTGAAAATGCCTCAGAATTTTTTGAAATATCCCAAAATATTTCAAATCCTTTGGAATTTTTTTAAAACCCTTGAAAATTCCTTGGATGTTTGAAAAATACCCAAAAATCCTCTGAAACCCATTCCAATTATTGAAATCTGTGGAAAATTCTTCGGAATCTTTAAAATTACCCTCAAATTTTTTTAATAATTTTAAATCCTTTCAAATAATTTAAATTAATTGCAAATTCCTTGGAATCTTTTTAAATAACTTAAGATATTTAAAATCTTTGGTAATACCTTGAAATATTTGAAAATCTTTGAAATCTTACGAAATCCCTGGATTCTTGTAAATAAATTCTTTAAAATGCATTTAAATAATATAAAATCCCGTGAAATTATACAAAATATGATCATATTTTCTGAAATCCTGGAAAATTTATTAAAATATCTTGAAAGCTTTTAAAATCCCTTAAAATCCTCGACATTCTCAGACATCTTATAAAATGCCTTGGAATCTTTTTAAATACTTTAAAATATTTCAAATCCTTTGGAATCCATTGAAACTTTTTAAAGCTCTTGAAAATTCCTTGTATGTTTGAAAAATGCCCTAAAATCCTTTGAAATCTCTTCCAATTATTGAAATCTATTGAAAATTCTTCGGAATCTTTGAAAATACCCAAAAATATTTTAAACCCTTTGAAATCTTTTGAAATCCCTTGAAACTACTTAAGCTTTTCAAAATTCCTTGGATTTGTTAAAAATCCCCCATAATCTTTAAAATTGATTGGGATTTTTTCATTTTATTGAACGTCATTCAAAATTCCTTGAAATTTAAAAAAATACCCTAAAACCTTTAAAATCCTTTGAAATCCCTCAAAATTATTTATATCTATCATAAATTTCTCAGAATGCTTTAAAATACACTAAAAAATTTCAAAATAATTCAAGAAAATTCACAAATAGGTAGACCTGAATTTAATAATGGTTCACCCATGGATTAATTTATTGAAAGAAAGATAACTAGTGATATTTTTATTGAAAAAAGTGACTACAGTGGCTTTATCTTTAAAACGTGACTAAAAAGTTATTTGAGAAAAATTGTGGCTAGAAATGGCTGTCTAGCTGCCCTGATTATTCTTGATATATTAACTAATTATTTTAAATATTAAAAAATGTATTAACTTATAATTACTAAATTGTAATAAATTGTGGTGTATGCTTCTTACAGAAATTCCCTGACTTTTGCAATTTTTTTGTAAAAATCCCTGACTTTTCCCAAACTTTCCCTGACCAACAATATTCCCTCACTTTCCACTAATTTCCTGGTTTTCCCTGACCTGCGGCCACCCTGGTTATTATTTTCATAGCTACCTGCAATTGGTTTTTGAGCTGAATTTTTTGAGCCATGCAGACCGGCATCGCCTTGATTTGCATGATTTCTTCCCAGGTGCGTTCCTCGTTTGAAAGATTTTCTGACAAATCGGGAAGCATTGAAACTTGAGCATCGTGAACATTTGTAGACATTCTTCTCGCCGTGCTTGCACATCGAGAACGAGTGCTTGTTCGTCTTCTGAGAGTAGTTCGAGGCTCATGTCGAACTCTTTTTGCAGTAGCTAGAATTGAAAATGCTGATAAATTAGTTTCTGAAATAATTCTGTGCATTGATTCAGTACGTTAATGTTTAAGATTGATGTGATTTATTCAAATAAATAGAAACGCACCAACTCGAGATTTTTTACTAGGAAGTAAAGTGGCTATGTGCGAAGGATCTCTCTGCAAAGCTTGTTGCAAATCAGCTTCCACTGCTGCAGGATAACTTTCTTGATAAAATTCAGCACCAGCTTCCTCCCATCCATGCCCTCGATCCCCGCGTTTTTTTCTTTCGCCACCCGACATATTTTTGTTCCTTTTTTATTATCGTTTTTCACTTTGCCTTGCCAAATTTTTAATCAGCGGAAGACACTAGCGGAACAAAGAAAACTTAAAATATACCTACACTTTTTATAACTTTGATAAACTACAGATATTATAATACTATATGTATTTTAAAAATATTACTACAAATAATAGCAATAAATGTATGCGCGCGTCCACGTCCCAAGCTTTTAATTTAATTTGAATTTAAATTTTTAAATGTTAACTAACATTTAAATAAGTCACCTGAAAATGGCTGAATACCATTACATTCTACGCACTTCAGGTGACATTCAAATGTTAGTAGGCCTCTTTTTGACGCACGGCTTTAATTTCGAATTGAAAGCGCTTAAATTAAAAAAATATATTGAATGATTTTTAATTGAAAACGTTCCAAATCAAACCATTTTTAGATTAGGGGCCGTTCAAATAATACACAACGCTTTTTTGGCAAATTCTGGACCCCCCCCCCAATTAGCGCAACGTTCGTGATGAAAACTGTTTAAAATTGAGTAATTTGAAGCAGAAAGCGTTAAAAATCGAACTGTTTTCAATCAGAAATTTGAAACTGTATCATTTTTAATTCAAAGCGTTCGAAATTGAATAATTTTATTTTTAATTGAAGACTCTGGAAATTGAATAATTTCAGATTGAAAAGTCGAAAATAGGACAATTTTAAAACGCTAAAAATAAAACATTTTCAAATTAGAATTTTGAAAATGGGATCATTCAAAAATTCAAAAGAATAATTGCTATTGTATTATTTCTAATCAAAATTTGACAATAATTTTAAATTGAATGCTTCAAAGTCAAAGCTTATGATATTCTAGAATTTTAAATTGTTATTACATAAGAAAATGATAATTTAACATTAAAATTGACATTAACATGAAAATTGATTAAAAGTTCTTTTAAGAAAAAAAAATTAATTTACCATCAGTTTCACCGTTTAAAATGGAAAAATTTGCAATTATAAACCATGAAAATTGAATTAATGTAAAAAAACCGTTTAATATCCGAACTTCATTTAAAACTGAAAAATGTCTAATTACCAAGAATTAGGCTATTAAAACATTTTCATGTTCAAACCCTTTAAAATTTCAATTATTTTAAGTGAATTTAAATAATTTGGAAATAAAATTTTTTCAAATTGTTAATTATAATTTTCAGAATTCAGCCATTTCAATTTATATTGCAAAATTAAGAACCAAAAACAAACTATTTTGATTTTAGTAACAGAATTTTTAAATTTTAAATCGTTTAATTTTTAACGCTTTATTCAGAGATTTAAATGCATTATTGGGGCATTTGTCGATAGACATTTTTTTTTCAATCTCAGTCCTTTAATTGGGAGATCCATGATACTTTCAACGGCATTCAGGATTATTTTATAAACTGTTTGATTTTTTTAAAACAAATTTAATAGACAGATGCATTTATTAAATTTGATTTGAAAAATTATAAAAATGTATCAAGTAATTATAAATGTTGCTGAAATTATCATGAAGTTCAAGATTAAAAGGACTTACATAAAAAAAAAACTATTTTTCCGTCGACAAATGACCGAATAATGCATTTGTTTATCGCATTTGTTTGATAAATCATAAAATTTATCAAACAATCATACATTTTTCTGAAATCATCATGAAGTTTCTGATTAAACAAACTGTATCAAAAAAAAAACTAATTTTTCTGTCTACAAATGCCAGAATAATGCATTTTTTTGAAACAAAAGTTGGGCAGCAACTTGTTACAAGTAGCTAAGTTACTGAAAAGTTACGTTATTTGTAACTTTTAGGCTAACTTCGTTACTATTTTTGAAAGTAACTTGTTGAAAATTTACTTCCAAAGCAGAAAATTAATCTCCTTTGGGTGGAGGTTTCAGCTATTTTGCTAAAAATTCGTCTTTTCTGGTTGCATTCAATTGTTATTAATTCAAATTAAAATCGTTTTTGGTTGAAATGATATAAACTATTATATTTTTCGTTGAGAACTCATCCATTTTTGTTTAAAAATGCAACTACTTTATTGAAATTCAAGTATTTTGTTAAAAATTTAACTATTTTGCTAGACATTTTATCTGTTTGATTGATCAATAACTTTTTTTGTTGAAAATTCATATTTTCGGATTAAAAATGCAACCGTTTTGTAGAAAAGTCATCTTTTTGGCTTGGAAATTTAACAATTGAGTGGCAAAAATTTTTTCTTGATTCAAAATTCGCCTTTTTTCAAATTTTCTCTTTTGGTAAAAAAACTCATCTTTTTTGGTTGAATTCAACTGTGTTTGATTTCAAATTTAAATCTTTTTTTTGTTGAAAATTCATGTAATTTGTTAAAAATCAACTATTTTGGTAGAAAATTTCAACTAGTTGGATGAAAAATAACGAATATTTTTGTTAGAAATTTAACTCCTCTGTTGAAAAGTGTTATTTTTGGTTTCAAAATACATCTCTATTGGCAAAAAATGTTCTGTAAAGGGTTCAGCTTTTTTGTTGAAAATTTGTCTTTCCTGGTTGAAAATTTAACTAATTAGTTAAAAACAATTCAAATATTTTGGTAAAAATTCCACTATTTGGTTGAAAAGTTACTTTTTTGTTGCAAACCAGCTAAATATTAATAAAATTATCTTTTGGCTTAAAAATTCAACTCTTTTGTTCAGAAGTGTTCTTTTTGGTTTGAGAATTCATTTCTTTCGGTAAAAAAATGTCATATTTTTTTATAAATATACAACTGTTTGGCCGAAAAATGTAACCGAAAAATCTTTCTTATTCGGAAATACAACTCTTCTATTGAAAATTAATCGTTTTGGGTGAACATTCAACTAGTTTCTTATAAAGTCACCTATTTGGTTAAAAATGCAATACTTTTACTTTGAATGTTGGGAATTCAAAGCCTTTTTAATTGAATCATACAAAAAGCGTTTTGTCCGAAATTTGAAACATTTTAGTATTTTTCAACTATTTTTTGATTCGAAAATTATGATTAGCATAGTACCATGAAACGAGGGATTAGAATTGCTAAAATTAAATACGAGAATCGTGATTTTAACTTGAGATTCAACATCAAAAATCATTTTTAATGGCTGATAAAAATAAAGTCAACGAAGCAAGTCATTCCGGCGATCCTGCCGAACAGTGCAAAAAACAAAACGCCTTCAGAATCTGATGCCGTAGGATATTCTGAGTGATATTTCTAATTATTTGAACTTTATTCTAAATATACATTGTTGTTCATATGCCGAAATGTATTGTGTATTTTTTATTTAATTTAATTAATGCCTATTTATTTTTAAACTAAGTTTTTGTGAATTATCATCTTGGTTATTTTGATTTTTATATGATGAAATTAAGGAAGTGAAGAAAGTAAATTTTTAGATAAATTTAAGTTACTTTATCTAGCAACTGTAACTAGCTACTCATAGAAAAGTAACTTACCCAACACTGTTTGAAACGCAGGTGATTGCAGTCATTTTTTTTCGTCATATTTGTTTATATACAAAAAAAATGATAAACTAAATCAAAAATTATCTCGACAACATTCTGCAAAATTTTATCAGGTTTCTTTCAATTTTTTTACGTTCAAAACGATCAATATTTGTGGGCTCTACGTTATTTTGAACAAAAAGTCATTTTTTCTCTATTGTGCGCTGGACATCCTCTTTAAAGTATAATTATTCTAAAAACTTTGAAAATTATTATGCTTTCTGATTAGAAACTTTCAAAATTAATGAAATAAAATTTGAGGCGTTAAAAATTAAGCTTCTAAACTTCGTTTAAAAATTGAAATATTTCAAGTTAGGATCTAAGTCATTCAAAATGATTAATTATCAAACTGTTCATCACGCTTTTTAAACTGTACTCATTTTGATCTAAAGTGCATAACTTGAAACATAGGTGCTTCAATGCAGACAGATTAAATACATGAATGGTGAATTATTATACATAATTTTTAAAATATTAAAAAAAAATCCGTTTTAAATATTTAGAAAAATGTTATAAATTTTTAATATGTTAAAATTATAAATTAAAAATACCTTAATCGATGCTAAATCACTTTCTATAATGCAAAATTGACCTCGACACGGAATAAAGTGAAATTATTTTAAACCTGACATACACATAATTGGAGCTGGAGGGAAAACATGAACAAAAAAAAACGCCCAGCAACAATGGACCCTCCTTCAGATTTTGAATAAAAAGGAGAGAAAATTCCATGCCCGATGCGAATTACAGCACTGAATGGAATTTAGATATCACTGACTCACTTTTTATTAAATGTCGCACCACATTTATTCGATTAACAATAATAAAAATAATTAATCTAGACTCTGTCTCGAGATAAAATTTAATTAACTCAGAAGCTAATAAAGTGACAGGCACGAAGGGTCAATAAATCAAGTTTGATATTTACTTTTCTCTTTCTTCCCTGCAAGTGTTCAATCTTTCAGCAATGAATCCGATAATCCATAAAAAGACAAAACCGAGCAACTCGCACGGTCACCGAGACGCGTCGGCATTTTGTTTTTTAAGGAAACGTCAAATTTTTAGCAGACAGCTGATAAAAGATAAGGTGGCTCCCGGCATAAACTTACTAAAGGTAGCTAGATCAGCAAATCGACAACATTCGATGAACTAGGCTTAATCTCATTGGCGGGAATTTCGAACGAGAGTTTTTCAGACAAGTTCGAACCACAATTTCGAAATTCACTGACTTTCCCTAAGCAATTTTTTCTCACCTTTATGAAGTTTTCTTTCAGGCATGAAAACAGAAGACCAATAATGTCAATGAACGTCAAATGTTTGTTTTAAAATTTATCTTAATGACTTTTATTGACAACAGTCCTACATAATTAGATAAGGGGTCATCCATAAATTACGTAAGATATACGTAAAATACATTGAGTTTTCAACTTAAAAAGATGAATTCTGTACAAAAATGGAAGAATTACATTTTCAGTTAAAATAATTAATTTTCAATCAAGAAAAAAATAATTGTCAACAAAATAGTCAAATTTTCAACCACAGTGATGAATCCTGGATAAACAAAATTATTCCTCAACAAAAAGTATAATAGTTGATATGTCCACTAGAAAATATTTCCATTTTCAATCAAAAACAGTTGAATTAAAGCAAAAAATACACATTTTCAACAAAGTAGTTGAACCCTCAACCTAAACAGACTGATTTTCGAACAAAAAAGAGGCATTTCAAACAAAATAGTTGAATTTTCAACCAAGAAAGATTTTTCAGTTGACAAAGAAAAAAGTATCATCCAAAATGTTGAATTTTGAAACCAATAAAAAAACTAACTTGTAACAAAACAGTTAAGTTTCAAACGCGAGAATATTAATTTTGAACAAAAAGGGTGAATTATTTACCACATAATTTGAATTTTCAACAAAAAAATACGAGGATTCTATAAAAAAAAAATATTCAAACAAAAATGGAAAAGTTGAATTTTCAATGAAAGAAGAGAATTTTCAACTAAAATAATGAATCTTTAACCAAGGAAATGCATTTTTGACCAAAAAGATGAAATTTCAACTATCTATCAATTATCAATTATCAATTATTATCAATTATCAAAAAATTTGTTGACTTTTCAACTAAAACAGATACACTTTCGACAAGAAAACGGAATAGTTCAATGTTCAGCGAAATAAATTAATTTTTAAACAAACAGATGAATTTTCAAGCAAGAAGATTAATTTTCTACCAAAAAGATCATGTTTTAACAAAATATAAGATCCATTTTTAACCAAGAGGGTTAATTTTATAGTTATAGTTGAATTTTCAATTGAATAATATAAATGTTTAACCAAACATGGAATAGTCAAATTTACCTTTCAGAAAATTAATTTTTAAGCGAAAAAATTATTTTTAACAAAAGAATTAAATTTCGAACAAAAATATAAGGCTTTTTAACTAAAATGACGAATCATCAACCAAAAATATGAATTTTCAAGAAAATAGATCCCCTTTTAACTACGTAGTTGAATTTTCAATTTAAAAAAAAAGAATGAATTTTCAACAAAAAATGTGCCAGTTGATATTTAATCCAAAAAATTTTAATGTAAAGCCAAAAACAGGTGAGTTCAACCAAAAATACGGGTTTTTAACCAAATAGTTAAATTCGCAAACAAAACAGATTAATTTTCAATCAATAAGTTGTGCTTTTTTAACCAAAAAGATGCAAATTCTACCTACATATATGCATTTTCAACCCAAAAAGAGGAATTTTTAACATAACATTTAAATTTTCAAACAAAAAGACTGATTTTTTAACAAAAATACTTAATTTTCAATAAAATAATAAAATTACCTTTAACTTCAGTTTATCGACAATTCTCTGTCAGGTTTTCCCTACTGACTTTCCCTGACCAGTTTTAAATTCCCTGACATTCTGGAAATCCCTGACCTTTAGCAAACCTGTAATTTATTTATTCTTTAAAAAGAGTACTGAAAAATGTTAAATTCCAATATTAGTTGAATATTTCAATTAATAGTTTGAAAATACAACACCAAATCATAAAATAGTAATGGAGTTCGTATGAATTAGCCTTAAGGATGGATTCTTTTTTCTCCATCGGTGACTCATCTTAGTTGTTTTATTCGAGTTTGATGTAAAAAGTGACATTTCTCTTTGTCTCCCTCTCTCTCTCGTTTCGTACTAGCTCCTAAGGCACTAATTGACAGATTTTATACGTAAAACAGACTATAAAACACCATTCCCTTTAGCAGTAAAAATTCGTGATAAAAATTCGAAGCGAGGGATTCAACACCTGTGATTCATCTTTTTGGAGTGTCGACATCAACTGTTGTTTTTTTGTTTATGTGACAACTCTTTTCTTATAATCTTTTTTTAAAGAGCTATTTTCTCAAGCTTCTTGAATTAAACAATTACGATATGATTCGCTCTATTCAAAAACTGATGGATTAATAAGAGGAATCGAAGTTGCGTCAAAGTTTATAGGTTATCCTTTGTTTATTTTTTGTGTTCTGTCATGGAGTCTTGAACAATTTTTGTGTTCAGAAATCAAACTCGGGTTTATGAATATTACTCCTAATTATTTTTAAATTCGTGTGTTCAAATTTAAGCTCTGGGGGCATGCAGAGTCTGAAGGTTTAAATTAAAAGGTAAGAATTTAAGGTGTACTGCAGTTTTTGTTGTGTGCTTTTCTGGTCTTAAAATTAGTACCTACTAAATTGTTTATTTTTCTTTACTTCAGACAAAGGGAAAGCGTCAAATAAAATCCAAGAAATAGATGTTTATTTGTTTTCGATGGTAAATTTTCCTATTTTTAGATTTTTGTACGATTTTAAACGTGAGAAAATTGAACACTTATGGGTTTAAAATAAATAATCTAGAAAATGAAAGCAAATTTGCATGCTGTACTTTCATCTTGTCAATTCTTTGCATTGTGTTAACTTTGCATGAATTTTGTTCTCACTTCTTATTCATTGTTCTTCTTGATAAAGAATTTATTCAGAAGTCTTGGGAATTATTTTGCATAAAGATTGATTTTAGATTATAAAGAAATAGATTGATAGAATTTAAATTTGTTCAAATCAATTTTATTAATATTGTTTAAATCGAATAAAAAATTTCCCGGTTTTTTTCCTGGTTTGCAACAAATTTTACTGGTCAATGAAATAAAAAAAGTTTTTAACTCATAAACCTACAACATTTTTTATTTGTAGTAATAAAAACTGAACTCCAAACTAAAGCACTCAAAGTGGAACTCTTAAAATTTTAACTTTTAAAATTACAGTTTAAAAATGTTTTAATTACAATTTAAAAAAATGTAAACGTCTGAAATGGAAGCTTTAATATTTTTCATTTGAATAATTTTAAATTAAATGCAGTTTAACTGAAAAATGAAATTTTTTATCTTTTATAAGTTGTACAGTTCTAAGATTCGAATTCAGTTAAAAAAGGATAAATAAATGTTATTTTCCATGCTCTAAATTAAAGAATGAATCATGAAGTGTGTAAATTTTCAATATCATATCATTTTTAACATGTTTAAGCAGGAAACATTAAAAATTAAACAATTAAATTTTTTTAACTGAACATTTTTGAAATTAATAATTGAATTATTTTGATTTAAAGTAGTTTTAAAGGAATATTATTTAAATAATATTATAAATATTAAATATTATTATAATATTATTTAACATTATTTATTAATATTTATTCAGTTATTTATGTCAACAATTTTTTATTTGAAATATTTTGAAATATTCTCTTAAAATTATTTTTTCAAAATAAAAAATAATTTCACATTTTTCCAGGAATATAAAAAAATTATTATCTTAGAAACTTTCAAAATCCTTAAATAGGTTCAAAATTTTATTTCAAAACCTTAAAAAACCTACAGTTTGTTTTACATTTTTTCAAATATATTTAAATTTCAAATTATTAAACACATTTTTTCAAAACTTGTAAATATCTTTTAAAATTATTAGAATTTTTCCTAAAATTTAACAAAAAATTCTGCAACATAAAAAAAAATTTCCTCGAAGCTTCCAAATTCTATTTTGACCATTTTTTTTTATTGAACAGTTCAAAGGTTCCTGGTTAAAAAATATAAATCCACAATAAAATTGTTGAGAAGTAAAAGTTGGCCTCTTTCAATTCAGAAAAATAAATGATAACCAAATTTTTCTTCCTTCCAACCACGAAGTGCTTTCAACTCAATAAAAATGTTAAAAACAAAAGAAGGGTCTCTTCAAGTTTAGAAAAATTTGAAAATTAAAATTTCCTCCCTTCCAACTCAATGAAAATCTTAAACATAAAAAATTATTCTCTTCCAGCTTAGAAAAAATATTTTAAAAAAACATTCTTATTTTCAAATCAGTAGAAATGACAAAAAGAAAAAGTGACCTCTTCCAATTCAGAAAAATAATAACAAAAATAGTTTACAAAGTTTCAATCGGAAGTTTACATTTGTTCAACTACTAAGGCGTTAGAATTGTAACTGTTCTCTTTTCAGCGTTAAAATCTGTAAATGGTGTAATTACGAATAGATTCAGAGTCTTCTTATAAAATCAATTATTGTTAAATTTTTAACTCTCCAACTACAGTTCAGTTTCAAAAATTATTGAGTGATTTATACTTACAGTTGACCAACTTGAAACTTTTTTTAGCAACAATTTTCAAATTCAAAAGCTTTTAATTTCGAATTGTTTAAGTCTTCAAAACTTCATATCAAAATTCTTAAAACGAAAATTTACACTCAAAAATGAAGATCTAAAATGGAAAATTTTAAAAATGTAGAGTTGTACAATATAAACTGAATGATTTATTACTTGAAAAACTTAACAATTGAACTTAACATTCAAAGAAAGCTTAAATCTATCTGATTATAAATTGCATTATATCATGTGAAATATAATAATACATATATTGTGATATTTCACTTAATTGGGTTCATTTTTGTTCTAAAAATTCGTAAAATTCTCGGTCAAAAAATCAATTTGATGTCATTTCCCGGTCCAGTGGCCAATCTGCTTAATAATTCATATTAAAAAGTAATCGGATTTTGTTATCTGAGGTTAGAGTAGCCACTCTGGTAATATTCTTTGAAAGATAAACAAATAAATCCCATGATATTCTAATTAGAATTGAGTTCAAGGTACTGTCTATTATCATTATTTTGCTCTTTCCAATTAGCATATTTCATCTTTACTCGCATAGTTATGGCAGATCCTATTTGCTTATTAGGTGTTCTGGAACATAGATAGTGGTGAGTCCTTTCTGCAAGTACACGTATCTCTATGATGTTTTCGTCAGGTCTTGGCTGTAATCTATCTTTTCCAAGTTGTCTGGGTTATCCACAAGATAGTGAAGAATTGATTCCAAAGATGGCTCGCGAACCGATAACTCTCAATGTCTACGACATGGTGAGTCATCGATATTTTTACTTCTAAATAGAAATTTTGTTATAAAAAGAAAACGAGACTTCCTCATCCATTTAATTAATTCATTCATAAATTAATTTAAATTTAATTTAAACTTTATTAAAAAATTCTAATACATTTATAACGTTTTTGAATTTAGTATATTGTTTTTAATTTTCACAAAATGATGTTGCAGTATTGGATTAACGAATACACGACTCCCATCGGTTTGGGAGTATACCACTCTGGCGTTGAAATCTATGGAATAGGTCAGTCAAATTTGATTAATTTTGTTATGCATTTATCATGTATTTGTTAATGTCTACAATTACTTTCAATTTTTAACAGAGTATGCATACGGTGGGCATGCCTATCCAATGACGGGAATTTTTGAAATCCAACCTCGAGATGCTTCAGAATTAGGCGAACAATTTAGATTCAGGTAAGAATTAAATTGCAGACGTAAACTAGTTTTCATAATAGCAAAATCAATGTTGGCCTAGCTTCAAAAAGAAAATGTTCTTTAAAACCTTGTACTAAGACTGTGAGACCTGTATGAATTTTGCTTCATAGTGTACTTATTTTCTTTCTGAAATTATAGACAGTCAGTACACATCGGTTACACAGACTTTACAGAAGAGGACGTGTCGAGAATCGTCGCTGAGTTAGGAAAAGATTTCAGAGGTGACCGGTACCATCTCATGAACAAGAACTGTAACCACTTCAGCAGCCAATTTACTCAGGTAATTAAAATATGAAACAAAAAAATGCTAACTGTCGAGGGGTGACGACTCTACTTTCGAATTTACACCATATTTCGAAATTACAAAGATTTCAAAACATTTCAGAAGAATTGAGAAATTTCGCAAAGATTTCACAAAGATTTTAAAGATTTCTAAAATATCTTAAAAATATTTCTGAATGATATCAAGGACTTGAAAAAGATTTAAATGATTTCGCAAAAATTTCAAAAATAATTAGAAAAAATATCAGAAAGATTTCAAAGATTTTAAGAGGATTTATTTTCACAATAAAAGACAAATTACAGTTAAGTAATAAAATGTGCAAATTGTAATTTTTTGTAACAAATTTTTAGTTATGTACTTGTAAAATTTTATAAGAGTCCGAATTCTAGAAAAAAAACGTTGTTAGTTTCTAGTAGAATTATCAGGTTGTCTATCCGATGGATGATTTTAAATTGCCGGTTTTCTCCCGGTCAATTGTTAATTTTGCCCGGTCAATTTATAAGAGTTCAAAAGATTTCAAACAATTTTTAAGGATTTCAAAATATTTCTAAACATTTTAAAAGATTTCTGATTTGGAACAGGGGGTTTTGGAAAATAATTATAATTTTGAGTTGGAATATCAGATAATTTTTGGCATATAAATTTCAATTCTGATTTGGAACAGGGAATTTCGTAAAAGAATTACAATTCTGACTTTGAACAGGGATTTTTTTAATATCCTTCTTCTAAATCAAAATTGTAATTATTTTTCAAAATTTCCTTTCCATACCAAAAATTCTCTGTTCTAAGTCACATAATAATTATTTATGAAAATTCCCTGTCCTAAAGTCTAAATTATGATTATTTACGGAAATCCCCTGTCTCAAAGTCTAAATTATAATTCTTGAATCTGGCAAATTTTTATTTGAAAAAAAAGAATGTTTAAAATCAAGCAAATTCTGATCTGGAACAAGGAATTTTCAAAATCTGACAAATTATGATTTGGAATAGGAATTATTTAGGTAAATTCCCTTTTTATGAATTAGAATTCACATTATTTTCTTTCATAAACTTAAAATTATATTTCTTCACTAAAATTCTATGTCGCAACTTTATATTATAACTTTTTTTTCAAAAACTTCCTGTTCCAAGTCGAGGTAATTCAGTTCTTTAAATGATTGTTTAAAAATATTTTTTTTATTTGTTCCCTGTTTCAACTGAGAATTATGAATTTTTTAGAATATTCCTTGTCTCAAAGCCGAAATTATAATTTCTTGCTGAAGTCCCCTATCCCGACTCAGAATTACATATAATTCTTCCAGAAAATTCACTGTGCCAAGTAAGAATTGTAATTCTTTTAGGAAAATTCCCCATTCCAATTCGAAGTTATGATTTTTTGTTTACAAATTTCCTGTTTCAAATCAGAATTAGAGTAATAAAATGTATGAAACCACTTTTAATTTGCATAATAGTACATTCGTTAAAATAATTTTTAAAAAAATCATTTTTTAGACAAATAACTATATTCTAAGCTTATTTACATTTTTTTAAAAGTAGGATTAGTGGAGTTGTTAGGAATATTCTGCTCAAAAAAAAAAATAACGAATGATTTAATAAAATTGGACCATTTTTAAAAAATGGGTAAGAAGCGACAGTAAGAAAAAATTCAGTTACAAAAACTATTGTTAAAATAATTATTTTTTATAAGTTTTAAACTTTTTTCATACACAATAATGTGCATTACGGAACTAAATAACCAAAGTTTTTTCGAAAATGAGTTTATTGCATGATAAATTCTTAAAAAATCAAATACACGTTGTGATAAGAAGATTTCTTCGAATTCTCATTTTTTAATACAGTAATAAGAAATGTTGATAATAAAGACACGACCTTGTAGTATATGTGTCAATTATAGTCTCCAAACGATAGGTCAAAACAATAAAAAATTAGTCCAATTTCAAATTTGTCGAAACGTTTCGGCTGTTATGTATAAATTTTGACTGATGAGGGCTGACATAACAGCCGAAACGTTTCGAAAAATTTGAAATTGGACGAATTTTTTATTGTTTTGACCTATCGTTTGGAGACTATAATTGACAGTAATAAGAAATCTAATTTAAATTTTAGTCAAAATTTTAGCGCAGTAATAATTTTTTTTCTTTCCTTCACGACATTTTTTGAAATTGTTGTCGTTCATTGAAAAAAAAGAAATTTCCTAACCCTTTAACCGAATAATCGTAATCCGCAGCCTAGCCTATTCCAATATGTGGCCATTGTCACTTTGAGCAAAAATTCATCTCGGAAGTGGACTGCTGCCTTATCTTTGAATTGTGATTTCGATTTTACAGAATGTTTTTTTTTATCTCCTGAAAAATTCCGATTTTGTTGGTTATCTAGTTCTACAGTGCCTTTGTACCCTTCAACTGCTTTAAAGTAGCAAACGCATGTAACTAAGTATCAAAGAAAAGAGTAATTAATATGAAAGAATTTGAATTTTTCTAGATTTTGTGCGACCAAGAGATTCCTGGTTGGGTGAATCGTTTGGCGTATATAAGTTCCTGTGTTCCATTTCTTCAACGCTGCCTTCGAAAAGAGTGGCTAACTCCTGTGGCCCTTCAACATTCTCTCAGTCAAGTTAGCCACAACGACAGTACTCCTGCATCTGATACTTCTTTGTAACATTTACTCAGCAATTCGGATGATGATGGTAAAGTTTTAAAATGCCGTAGAAGTCATACCTTCTAGACAATTTGCAGCATGCGTACAAAGAATATTATTAACATTGATACTTAGTACATCTCTAGTAAATTGAATTGAATTGAATTGAATTAAATTGAATTAAAGCTGCGAGAGTTAAGCCTTCGTTTCAAGGCAAGCAGTGTCAGTGGCATTGCAGGCAACTTTGATAAAAGCGTCGAAACTGAGAAAATTGCCTTCCTCGTGACATGCGTTTTAAAAAACGGATACAAATTTAGCTCCAGGACGAAAAAAATACCGATTCTGCTCTACTTAATACTCACTGCTTCTTTGAGTTTCGGAATATTAATATTAGAATAATAATACAGTAAATCCAAAATAATATTAAAGTTAAAACTAAAAATGGGGCTAAACTTGTACGTTAATATTAGAGAGTAGAGACGCGTAAGGATACATAGTTAACTGGAAGAAATAGTATTACGGAACGACAGAACCGAGTGACAAATATAATGCCTACGAATCAAATCCTCAAGGAGACTGAAACCTTGTTTATAAACCAATTGAATACAATAAATAAGCTTATTCAATAATTTTCTCAGCTTGTTTCAACGAAAGCAAACGAGATGTTTCTAGAAACCCCCTAGATTTTCTCTAAAACGCCTAATTTTTTGCTCTAATTCTAGTGAAAGGCGTTTAATGGAAGTTAGTTTTACAATTTATTAGTACATTTGAGAATCTCTAGATTTTCGAGGCGCAGTGTCAGGCAAGTACAATCGAAGAGGATTTTATACTCCATAAGTTATCGCACCGAACGCTACCAAATGAATTGTCAAGGTATCTAAATTGTAAATAATATTGTTTTGTTCAAACAAATAATGTAGACGAGTTGAACTTGTTCGATGGGCAGAAGTCTACGATTTGAAAATTTACTTTTTCTACGTCAAACAAAGGTCCATCAATTATTAGTGCCAAGCTGTTTCCCTCATTCTATTTTACATTTTTCAAAGTCTTTTTCGAATATAGTTTTTGAAGGCGATTAGCTCAAATGCAAAATCGTTTATTAAGATATAGAACAGGGTTTATTTTTTATCTCAAAAGTGAAGGGCTTATTAATATTTCCAAGATTTAAATTCAAAACGTATGTTTTGTAACAAGCTCAAGAAATGGAAATTCATCATTAAAATAAATAGAAGCAGAAACAAATGTAGTCGGAAAATTCGTCTTCACTTTTGAGTATTTTTTGTTAGGGTTGTGAGTAATTATTTGCATTCTTTGAGTTTTCTAACTATTATTAGATACAAATAACAGTGATACAATACTGCATTTAGAGAAAAATTGCACAAAAAGACGTGTTGGAATAAAAGAAGGATTTTGGCTGCGAAGTTTTGGAATGGATGTGTCTCTCTAATTTCGATTATAATTTGTAATTTGCGTTACGTTATAGAATATCGAGTTTGTTCCTTCATCAGACTGATTTTTTTATTTCTATCAATCTTGCTTAATGTATGAATAATCTACTAATTAAGTAAATTGAGTAAAATCTGGTGTTCCATTTTGTACTTCACGTCGCCAGCTTGAACTTGTTTACTTAATGTCTTTACGAATCTCTCGATATCTTTTAAATGGTGAAAGTTTTACTTTCTTGTATCACTGCTCGTTGTAAATTGTCTTATTTTATAGGTCTTTTTTCAGTTCTTAATTATTTTCAAAGGAAAAAATCGCCAGTGGCATTCAATCATAAGACACATGAAACAAACGTTTGATTTTGATTCATGTGAAACGTTGAACTTAGGTTCAGTAGCTAATTTATTGGAAGTTTACAATTTAAATTGTATTTAATATTTCAGTCTTACGCACAGTGTATATTTGATCAATAAATTCTAGTATCTAGCAAAAATTGTACTCAAAGATAATCCATTTTTTGCATCTTTTGCATGTTTCCCCTCGTGTTTTTTTGGTTAATCATTTTATCATTTTATATAATTTTGATTATAAAAAAAAACTAAAAATTAACGAAAATGTCTTTAATAATTTTTGAAACTATTCTTAACTTTGTATTTGAGAATGTTCTTATAAAAAATTCCATATGAGATTTGATGTTAAAAAAAGTAGTACTTTTTGCTACTTCTTTACCTAAATTTTAAATTTAATTTAAATTAACTTAATTTTTTATTAAATTTATTTTATTTAAATAAAATAATTAATAAAAAAATAATTTTAAATTCTTAAACAAAAATTTAATTTAAATTAAAATAAATTTTTTATTTAATTAATTAAAATAAATTGAATAATTAATTTAAATTATAAATAAAAAAATTAACATTAATTTAAATTTTTAAAAAACAAACTATTTTACTTTTGAACTTTTACTGACTAAGAACATTAAATTTTAACTAAGATTTGCTTAATATTAAATTTAGGGTTGCTTCAAAATACAAATGTCTACGTTCCCTGACTTTTCCCTGAGCAACATAAATTTTTCATTCAGGTATAAACACAAGCACACAGTTAGAAGATTATTTATGTTAATGCAAAAACAATGTTTGCTTCCAAATATATTTTTAACCCTTTTAGTGACAACAGTCATACAGAATTTTATAAAGGTTCATCCACAAATTAAGTAATACATACGTAAAATACATGAATTTTCAACAAAATAGTTGATATAAAATAAATTTTTTTTTTTAAATGGAAAAAATAAATTTTCAGATAAAACCATTTTCAAACAAGAAAAAAAAATGTTCAACAAGATAGTTAAATTTCTCAACAAAAACTATTAGTTGATTTTTCCACCAAAAACTATTTTCATTTTCAATCCAAAACAGTTGAATTAGGCCAAAAATAAGAATTTTCAACAGATAGGTTGAATCCTTAACAAAAAGAAAACTAATTTTCAAACCAAAAAGAGGAATTTTCAACAAAGTAATTAAATTTTCAACCAAAAAAGATTGTTTAGTTAATAAAGAAAAGAAATTTTATCCAAAATGTTTAATTCAACTTGAATTTTAAGTCATACAGAGTTTTATAAAGGGTAATTTTCAACTAAAATAAATTAAGTTTGATCCAAAAATGGAAGAATTAAATTTTCAGTTTAAACAATTTAGTTTCAACCAAGAAAAAAGTAATAAATTTAAAGGAGGTTTTTCGGGCTTCAATCGTGTGCAAGACTACGTCATGCCGACGTTGAAACAAGATTGAAACCCGAAAAACCTCCTTTGAATTTATTATAATGAATCATTGTGAAAGCAATAAATCTATTATTCAAGAAAAAAGGAATTTTCAACAAAATAGATCATTTTCAACCAAAGATAAAAAAAAATCTCAACGAAAAGTGTAACAGTTGATATTTCCAGCAATAAATATTTTAATTTTCAACCAAAAACACTTGAATTAAATAAAAAAATAAGAAATTTCAACAAACTAGTTGCATCCTCAAGAAAGATAGCTAATTTTCAAACTAAAACGAAGAATTTGAAACGAGTTAAATTTTCAACAAAGAAAGAATAAGATTTTTCAGCCAATAAAAAAGAAAGATGATTTTCCTGCAAAAAAATTCAATTTTCAAATCTAAAAATATGAACTTTTAGCAAAAAAGTTGAATTTTCAACCCAAAAAAATACGAGCTTTCGGACAAAAATTAATTTCCAATTAAAAAATATGCATTTTCGACCAAAAATGGAATAGTTACATTTTTGGTGAAAAAAATTAATTTGTAACCAAAAAATGAATTTTCAACAAAAAGTAAAATTTGTAAACGAATAAATGAACTTTTATCCATAAAAAAATGAATCTTCAACAAAAAAATTAATTTTTAACTAAAAAGGTGATTTTTCGACCAAGAAGATTATATTTCTATAAAAAGATCACTTTTCGACAAAAAATGTATTTGCAACCAAAAAGACAAATTTTCTACAAAGAAGATTAATTTTATACTAATAAAGTATAATGTTTAACAAATATATCTGAATTTTCAAGCAGATATTTGAATTATTGTCAATCTAGTAGTTAAATTTTCAACTATTAAAATGAATTTTCAATCAAAAATATGTCACCAAGAAGATTAATATTCTATTACAAAAGACGAATTGTCAACAAAGTACAGGAATTTTCAACCAAATATTTGACCCTTCAACTGAAGAAGACAAATTTTCAACCAAACATGGAATACTTTAATTTTTAGTTTAAAAAATTAATTTTGAGCAAAGTAGTTCCACTTTTATTTAAGTAGTTAAATTTTCTACCAAAAAAGAAAAATGAATTCTCAACGAAAAATGTAATAGTTGATATTTCAGTGAAAAAATTCAATTTTAAACCATACACAGTTGAATTGAACCAAAAAAGACGGATTTAAAAAAAAAAACCGTTCAATCCTCAACCAGTTGTGATTTTCAACCAGAAATATTCAATTTCTACCAGTTTTAAATTCCCTGACATTCCTTGACCTGTAGCAACTCTGCATTTTAGTATAGAAATGCTTTTTTCACTAATGTGCTAAAATGCAAAACCGATCAAGAGCTATTTTACTCTTTTTAATGGAAAAAAATTGAATTGAAAGAAAAAATCGCATTTTTTGATTCGAAAATTATATTATACTGAATTATGAATTATAAATTTCAAGACTTGTACATTTTTTTCAATTTAAATTCACTGTCAAAAGTATTACTATTTTTGAATTATTAATTAAATTTTTTTTAAATAATTAATTTAATTATTAAACTAAGAAGGAATAATTCCTACTTTTCCGTCTCCTATTTTTTTGGTTTTCAGATATATTTTATAGGCATAGAGGACCAAAAAAACAGTTTTTTTTTATTTTGGCCCGTTTTCATATAAAAATGGAAAACGTACGTAACATAAATTTATATATTTCTAAAAATCTGAAGCAATAATTATTAATGGTGATGGAATAATAGTGTAATTTGATAACCTACTAAGACTATTGAGGGATGAACAATTCCTAATTAGTCAGTTACGTCTACTTTGTAATAAAAAAAATTGCATAATGTTTGGACAAACAATTAAAATTAATTATTAAGCTACCACCAAAATTACAACCCACGTCAAAAGTAAAAACAGTGGCGGTTATATCTATTTTGTAATAAAAAATTGAAAAGATGTGCCAGCAATGAAATATTTTCATTTTATTCAGAATTTGTCGAATGCAAGATGCTTTTACCACTCGCCATCCCTATTAGGTTATTATATTATTAATTTTTTAATGATTAATTTTGAAATATTATAATTAATATTGAAACAATTTTGAAACAATATTATAATTAATATTTTTGAATTATAACCGTTTGAAATAAAAAAAATGTGGAACTATTTTCATATCTTTAAAGTTATAAAAAACGTTCAAAATCGAAAGTAATTTTAAACTGGAAACATTCAAAATGAAAAAAATTTTACTACGGAAGGCTGAAATTTAAACCTATTCGAATTTCACATAGAACTGAAAAAATGATTAGTCACCAAGGATCGTGATATTCAGACTTTTTTTTACTCATACTTTTTAAAATTTCAATTATTTTTAGTAAATTTAATAAAAGTCTTGTCATCCCGAAATTCGGGATGAGCAATCAAATATTTTTTATAAACTTGGCTAATCATCCCGAATTTTTAAGTCGACTAATCCATCCGCTTTTCCATTTTTCCGCTTTTTCTATCCGAATTTCCATTTTAATTACAAAATTAAAACTTAAAAGAAAAAATGGAAAATTTACCGTTCAACATGAAATTCTGAACTCTAAAATTGTAAACATTCAATATTAAAGAAATTATTCAATTACTGAGGTATAAAGTTCCGTTGGATTCGTTTTTATCTATTTTTATTTCGAAAAACACAATGTTTAACTTTTTACTTTCAAATCGTCTAATTTTTAACACTTTATTTATAATTATTATTAATTCTTGAAATGTTAAAACTCAAATATTTTTCAAATTTGAATGATTTATTTGTTTAAATCTCTAACTAACAACCGCAAAATTTAAAGATATGACATTAAAAATTGATTGCTATATATATATATATTTTTATTTTTTTATTTTCAATGTCTAATCGTCCTAAATCTTTTTTATCTTAAGGCTTGAATTTGAGAATTGAGTGTCTTAATTTGTCATTGTTTTGAATTTATTCTTGAGGAATTTATTTTAATTAAAAGATAAATTTGTACGTTTAAAATTGAAACCAGAATATTTAACTATAAATTATTAAATTTAAAACTATCAGGGCTTTCAACAAGAAATTTTGAATTTTTGAAAGATTTAACAGTGAAATTTTTTGAATATTTGAATTTGAAACGACAGCATTGTGAAATTTCATTGTTAGTTTGGTTTTTAAAAAACAATTTTTAGATCTTTTACAACAGAAAAAAACTTTTTTGCATGAAAGCAAAATAGTATGTTTCTTCGTCTCAGGCTGAAGAATTTTCAGGCACATGTTTAATTTTTAAAAAGTTTTAACTTGATCACAAATTTTGTTTTTTAATTTCCTATTTTATATTATTATTATTTACTAGAAAAAATGTAATATAATTGTTTGGCCCATAGGAAAGTTTATTTAATTTTTTTTTTAATTTTCGAATCCATACACAGAAAAGAAGGTATTATCCGATCCGACTGAAATTTGGACTGGAATGCTTACTCCTGTTGGGCAAATACAACTTTTACCCACTATCAGAATCTACTACACGAAATATAAAAAATTTTTTAATTAATTTCAAGAGCTACTTGGAGGGCTTAGCATTTCTTTTTATTCTTCATGTGTAATATTACGCTATTGATTGTTCTTATTACAATTTTTTTACAAATGTGAAACTTGCTTTTCAATTTCGCACCAGATACGTCATAATTATTCGATTAGGCATCTGTGTCTCTTAAAAATTAGAACTTCGTTTATTCCCTTTTTACCGGGGTACAAAAAATTACGCATAATCATCAGAGCTTGGCTTTCAATCTGACAAATAATGCTCAAAGATGTGCATAAAGCTCTCTAATAAATTTTTTTTATTAAATTCCGTTTTAGTTTGAAATAAGAATTGAATACCAGACTCTGACAGACAAGAATTATCATTTATAATTTCTTTTAATAAATATTATAAACAATACACAAATATTATAAATAAGTTTATGATAATAAGGTACTACTGCTATGCGCCTGAAAAATGCATAATAATAAAATCAGATTATTATAATATACTGGTAGAGACCAATGAAATCCTTAGTGTACGATGTTATAAACAAGAAAAATCTATTAGAATGCAAAAGAAAACCAGATAATGACGTAACGGGGTCGAAATGCTTCACTGTAAACGCGCAGATTTATAATAAAGGACAAAAAAAACGACGTCTCTTCTTTACAATGATCTACATTAAATTACTCGAGAAAGTTTTGCAACACGCTCGATCAGGATTAGATGCACTCTAAAGCGTAAGGGATCTAAAATCAGGTAAAGTTCGTGAAGTACATCGAAAATTAGCGATTAACGCAATCGAATTCTTTAGATTATTATCGTATATACAAAAATAGAAACGTAAAGCTATAAATTTCGAACATCGAGTAACATTGGATGAGCAATAATTCTCTCTCCCCCTTTCTCGAATTGACAAATACGAAGAAGTAACACTTTTGATTTTAGAACCCTCAAGTAACAATGACGGAAGATGGGCTGGAGTACAAATCCGTATCAATGATCAATTATCGATTCTCGATCAAGTACTATAACACGAACTTCAAAGTATTTCCAATTTTCATTAACTGTCTCTAAAATCCAGTCCGGATTTATAATTCTAAGTTTAATAATTATGTGTAGCGGTGTCAGTACTATTACAATTTCGTACAATAATTAACGTTTCTTCTAATAACGGCCTTTCTAGTTCCTTCGTATAAGTGTTAAATTTGTTATATTTTTAAACTCTATTCGTTATGACTACAATAGCATATAGTATATGATTTATTTTTTTATATTCACTTGCAAGAATTAAAGACTTTGAATTTACAAAAAAAGAAAATATTATTTAAAAAATAAATGCGAATTTCAAAACGCGATAAAGGAAGCATGAAATATGACTATGAGAATGTGTTAGACTTGAAATTTTCTCTCCGAACGTCATTACACACTCCGATAATACTTTGGTGATAAGAAAGAGCGCATGAAAAAAAAATCAGAGATGCCTCAGTCTAAAAAATAATACTTTACATTCCTTATCTTTATTCTTTATCCCCATCGACCTGTTTAGGAAATAATTTTTGACAAATTCTAAATCTACACATATTATGCTTCTTATTTTATGCAGTCTTTATTGTTTTTTTTTTCAATCATCGACAAATTTTCTAATACAAAAACTACTTTGACTCCTGTGACAAAATCTGATATATTCTTTGAACTCGTAAAAATCGTACAAAAGTGGTCGATATAAATTATTTTATTTAACTCATGCACTCTTCCTTCACATCGCAAGAATTATAATATAGTAATACAATCCACATGGCATTTTGTGTTTTAAACAATGTCAATGGGAATATTTCTAACTGAACCAAGTTCCTAAATATTTTCAGCATAAGGTTCTGACAAATTGCACTTAAGATTGTTGACTTAATATTCACAATGATAAATAGACTCGTCTCCAAGACTTAATGAAGTTCGGTAGAGGCTTAATAAAAAATTTATATAGAAAAATTTTATAAAAGAATTTCCAACACTTCAATACAATTTCGTTTTTTTTTCAAGCAGAAAGCAATAGAAAATCCAAGGAAAAAATATAAAATAGGCAAAAAAAAAACAACTCCAGCCGACGCTTCGCGATAATGACTTTGCTAATAAGCTACGACTCATATTTCGGTTAATGATTTAAATAATAAATTATGTACATTCATTCTTTGCTAAGTTACTCAGAAAATGAAACTCATTACTTAGGCGTACTTAAGTCGAAAAATCCGTATCCTTGTGAAAAATGTCTTTTCGCAAGTTTCGATCGAACTTTATGTAAAATATACATACATTATATCGATTAATTATTATAGTTTCACGTCCCTAGGACGCAAATAGTACGGCGACAGTACCTAAAGCGAATCTGGGGTACCTTCAGAATCTTATGCTGGATGATTTTTTGTTAATAAACAAAAAGAAATTATGCACATTATTATGGTCTTGCATCCATGACAATTAGTGGATGGAATGGAATAATTTAAGGTAAAAAAAGAACATAGAAAACGTAGAATGAGTTACTTAACCCTATGCCGTTGCATACTATTCAGATCAGATTTCTAGAATGTTTACTTATGGGCAAACTTTCTCTGAATTTCGTTTTTTTTTTCAGTGCTCTTATGTCGTTGTACTGTGAAAGGTAATTGGCAGTAATTTAGGCATGGCAGGTGGTTAAATAGTCGAAAATGTAAAAAAGGGATCTGTCCTAACCGCTTTCAAGTGAGTAAAGCGACGTCACTTGCGATCGTGATTCGTTAATTAGATTAACAGAAACTGTACACACGCAGTAAGATGTAAAACGGTTTGGTAACGTTTTAGGCAAAAGACCATATATAAAACAATGATTGCTCTAGTATAAAAAAAAAGATCAGTACCAAGGATACTCAACCTAATGTTAGCCTAAAGCTAGGAATTTCATGTACAATCTAACAAGATGGCGAGTATCTTTCGACTCTAGGTATACGCCCTTCTTATGTTGATCGCTCATGAATCGTAAGACGACGATCCATGATCATGCGCTGGACTCGGAGGCGTTGATGGATTTGAACTATTATTCGAGGCTATCGAATGTCGAGGACTTCCACCGGATACTGGTTCCTGAAATCAAACATTTACATTGCATTAGCAGGGTGTCTACTCAAATCCTGGAAAGAAATTCCCTGACAATTCCAGGTTTTTTCCAGGTATAATTTTTCAGATTACAGAGCCATTAAAATATTTTGCCTATTTTTGAACAATCGACTCGGAATATGTATACAGTTTCGCGAGTTTATTATGAATAATGTTTTTTTTCAGTTTCTAGGGATTCAATTAATATGTTTAATTTAGAAAGCTTTGACAAATTATATTACAAAATATTCTTAAATATATTAGCACAATAGATTAATTAATAATTGAATAATACTAAAAAAATCATTAACAATTTCTTGAATTTATCCCTAAAGTCCATGAATTTGAACAATAATTCGAACAAACGTTTATTTTCAATTTTAAAATAATGCATTTTTAACAAGATAGATGAATTTGTAACCAAATAGTTGAATTTTCAACCGAAAAGATTAATTTTTAACCAAATAGTTGAAAAACAGTAACAAAAAAAAAAAACAAATTTTCAATTAAAGTGATAAATTTTTAACTAGAATGATGAATCTTCAACTGAGAAAGACGAAATTTTAACTGAAAAAAAAAAGAATTTTTAGCAAAAGGGTTTAACTGCCAGCCAAGTAGTTTTATTTTCAAACCAAAAAAATGAATTTTCAAATCAGAAGATTAATTTTCTAGTAAAAAGATGACTTTTTAAAAAATAACTGAATTTTCAAATGAAATAGTTAAATTTTTAACTAAGAAAAACAAATTTCCAAACATATAGTTGAATTTTAAGTCAAAAAGATAAATTCTTAACTAAAACAATGAATCTTTAACTGGAATAGTTGAATTTTCAACCAGAAAGAGAACATCCAACAAAAACAAATGAATTTTATACTAAGAAAATTAATTTTTACCAAAAAAAAGACAAATTTTCAACAAATGCATCCATTTTTAACTGAGAAAGATAAATTGGCAAGCAACAATTTAATAGTTAAATATTTAACGAAAAAAACTAATCTTTAAAAAAATAGTATCATTTAAACACGGTGATAAATTTTCAACTAAAATTATTAACCTTGGCCTGGAATAGTTGAATTTTTAACCAAGAAAATTAATTTCTACCAAAAAAGACGAATTTTCGACTGAATAAGAAAATTTTCCAAGCGAAAATTGAATAGTTACATTTTCAGTTTAAAATTAATTTTTAAGAAACAAATACAAATGTTAACAAAATAGTTACAGTTTCAACTAGAACAGATACATTTTTGGTAAAAAATATTAATTTTAAACAAAACAAAACAAAAAAACAATTTTTCCAAAAATAGCTCATTTTTCAACGAAAGTGATAGGTTTTCAATTAAAGTGATGAATCTTAAAAAAATATAATTTTTACCAAAATAGTTAAACTTTCAACCAAATACTTAAATTTTCATTTCCAAAAAGATAAATTATAGAAGAAAGATGTAGTAGTTGAGATTTCAACTAAAAAATATTTTAATTTTCAATCAAAAATATTTGAATAAAACCAAAAATACGAGTCTTCAACATGAATTGAATTTTCAACTAAGAAAGATTTTGCAGCCAAGAGAGATAAAAATCACAAACAAACTGTTGAATTTCAAGCAAAAAGATGAATTTTCAAAAAAGAATATTAATGCTCTATGAAAAAACGAATTTTCAACTAAAAACGATAAATTTTCAACCAAAACTAGAATAGTTAAATTTTCAGTTGAAAACATTTATGTCAAAGAAAACAAAAAAGAATGTTCAACCAAATAGTTCAAAACAGTCATATAAAGCTACTTTTATAAATAAAGAATCATTCTTGTTCAATTTAATATTGCAATTAAAAAAAATGAAGTACGCTTTCTACAAAATTCCCTGACTTTAAAAAAAAATTCCCTGACATTCCAAGTTTTCCAGGTTTTCCAGGTTTGGTAGACACCCTGATTAGGTATTACAAACCCAGAGGGTTTCGGAATAAGCTTCCTCAAGAGATTGCGTGAGCTTTTGTCCGGAATAGTTCCAAATTTTATTATAGGAAAACAATTAAAGGCCTATACTGATTTTCCTAAAGAAAGTACAGAAGTTCTTACCTTATCGTGTAAGGACGAAATGCTGCCAAGAGAAAGGGGCGTGTGTGATCGCATATGCAATGAATCAGAATCCACCTGGTCAGGTGTACGTGGTAAAGATGGAGGTGTAGCTGTGGGTCTTGGAGGAGCTGGACCTCTCCTAGCAGATGCTGATCCTGCAGAATTAAAAAAAAAACAGATTTTCATCAATCAGTGAGATACTAGATTTTTTTTTTTAAATTTGAGAATTAATCAATGCCTACCATTATGGGGCGAGTAACCCGAATGTTTCGACATGTGTGAACTAAGACGTCGAGAATCAGAGGGAGGATGTCTCGGCGGTAGAGGTGCTGGTTTATTAGGAGCTTGTAATCCAGAACTGTATACCTAAAAATTAAAAATTACTCAATCAGTTAACCAAAATAATTTTCAGAGGATTTGCAACAAATTTATGATTAAAAAATACGCACTCGCTGTGGACCTCCGTGAAAATGAGCGCCACTATGGTGACTCGTTACAGCAGCGTAAGGTGGCGGCGGTTGATCAGCAGTTTCCAACGTCGTCGGTAAATCCAGCAAACGTTGAATCTAGAAGATAAATTCAGAGCTTTTAGTTAGGACAGTATTTTCATCTCGTCAGGGAATGTTAGGGAAAACCTCAGAAAGTCAGGAAATTTTTGATAAACTGAAATTAAAGTTTCAAAAATTCTGCATGACTGTTGTCCAGACTTTAAACTCTTGCCGTCATTCCGAGCTTTTTCCCTTTTTTTAAAGAATTCCCGGACTTCTTCCCCCTTTTTTCAAGACCTTCTCCTTTATCTCGTTTTTTCGCTTGAATGCTAAGTGAATTAATAGAACCCACGAAGAAAATCCAAACATCTTTTGGAGAAAGTTAATTATTTTTAATTGAAAAGTCTACTATTATATTTTTGGTTCAGAATTCATCTCTTTTAGTTAACAATTCTACTATTTTTTTGAAAATTTAATTATTTTTAAAAAATTCAACTACTGGTATTTTGCTAAAAAGCCATCTTCTTTTGTCGACAAATCAACTACTTGAGTACTTGCTTGAAAGTTGAATCGCATTGTTAAAAATTTATTATATTGGTTGAAGATTGAACTATTCTGTTGAAAATTCCTTTTCTTTTGGTTGAAAATTCCTTTTACTAACTGAACATTCAACTATGTTTGTCTAACAATTGTTCGGTTTTAGTTAAAAATTAAAAATATTGTATTTTTCGTTGAGAATTCATCTATTTTGGTTGAAAATCCAACTACTGGTTGAAAGTTGTACTGTGAAATTAAAAATTCATTTATGTGGTTGAAAACGTATGTACCTATTTTGTTGAAAATTCAACTGTTAGGGTGAAATTTTTGTTTTGCTTTGACTGTAAAATCTTTTATGGTTACAAAATCAACTATTTTATAAAAAATTTCGTCTTTTCTGGCTGAATTCAACTGTTTTTTATTTAAAATTAAAATCTTTTTTGGCTGCAATCTCAACTATTACGTATTTCGTTAAGAATTCATATTTTTTGGTTGAAAATTCAACTACTTGGTTAAAAGTTGAACTACTTTGTTAAGAATTCATTTTTTTGTTTTGTTAAAGTTTCATTATTTTAGTTGAAAATTCATCTTTTTGTTTGAAAATTCACCCATTTGGTTGAAAATGTATCTTTTTTATTAGAAAATTCAACTATTTGGTTGAAAATTCCACTATTTGGTTAAAAATTCAACTATTTTGTTGAAATTTTAACTATGTTGTTGCAAATTC
>CAKNXH010062410.1:40715-53794 GCA_932178445.1 Andricus quercusramuli
ATGTTTGGTTGAACATTCAACTGTTTGGTTCAAAATTCAACTATTTTATTGTAAATTTTATTATTTCGTAGAAAATTCAACTATTTTGTCGAAAAGTAATATTTTTTGGCCAAAACTTCGAATGTTTCGTTGAAGATTCCTCTTTTTGAATAGCAAATTTGAACTTTTGGATTTAAAATTCATCTTTTGGTAGAAGTCACTTTTTTGGTTAAAAGTTGATTCTTTATGATTAAAAAATGTGTTGAAAATGAAATTTTTTCATGAAAATTCATATTTTCGGGTTGGACATTCAATTGTTTTGTAGAAAATTCGCCTTTTTAGCTTAAAAATTCTAGAATGTTTTTTTTTCTTTCTTGACTGAAAAATCTTTCTTAGTTGTGAATTTGTCTTCTTGGTTTAAAAATGCATCTCTTTTGGTTAAAAATAAATCTGTTTTGGTTTAGGATTCAACTATTTTGATGAAAATATCAACTATTACCACTACTTTGTTAAACATTCACTTTTTCATTGAATATCCATCTATTTGGTGAAAATTTGTCTTTTCTTTGCTAGAAAACTCAACAATTTTGTTGAAGAGTCATCTTTCTTGGTCTTTTTGGGAAGAACATTTTGTTCTTTTTATTTGAAAATTCAACCATCTTTAAAAAAATTCGTCTTTATCGCTTGACAATTCAACTATTTGGTGGAACATTTGACTATTTTGTTAAAAATTTAACTATTTTGTTGAAATATTAATTATTTTGTTGAAAATTCAACTTTTTTATTAAAAATTCTTCTTTTTGGATATACAATTCGTCCTTTTGGATTGAAAATTTATCTTTTTTGGCGAAATTTTCTTTGTTGATAGTTCAACTGTCTTCTAAAAAATTTTTCTTATTATTTTTTTTTCGAGTATTTTGTTGAAAATTCGTCTATTTTGCTTGGAAGTTCAACTATTTGTTTGTAAACGCGAATGTTTGGTCAAAAATCATTATTTTTTCAGTTGAAAATTCAACTATTTGGTTGAAAAATCATCTTTTTTAGTGACAAATGAACTTTTTCGCTGCAAACTCATCTTTTAGGGTTTAAAGTTAACTGTTTTCTAAAAAATTCGTCATTTTAGATTGAAAACTCAATTCTTTCGTTGAAAATTCAACTATTTCATTGAAAATGCAATATATTTCGATTTAAAATCTTATGTGTTTCATATTGAATTCAATATGTTACCTATACATTAATTTTATTTCGAAGAATTTATTCTCCTATTTTCGTAAAAAAAACATCCTATTCCCGTTTTTTAGAACATTTTGGGCTGTGAAGTGTGGCACTGTCACTAAAAGGCTTTAAGATAATTTAAGACATCAACAAATTCTTGTATTAATATTACTGATCCTAGGTGTAAGGTTATTGTTACAACGGAAAGAAAAATTAATAACTGTAAGGAAAATTTCAAAATGAGCCAAGGAAAAATTAGGGTATCGTAGCAACCCTGAAAATGAAATCCGAATTAATTTTCAGAGGGGATGACATACCTGAATCCCATTTCCAGGGCCCATGTGACTGATGTGATTGAAATTCGTAGGCGCCGATATCATTTTCGATCGACGATCAGTAGGACGAGCGGCTCTGTTCCCTTCCCTCAACGAGAATCTTCTCCTCGGTCGCGTCATTTGCCTTCCGCTTGTATCCATTGGTGACAAATTTAATAGTTCTCCTAAAAATGATATACAAATATCCATGAATATTCATTCCATAAAGTTCAGTAGAAAATTTCTCTCTATAAAACTTACGTTGATGCAAGTTGCTCAAAAATATAACGTGTGGCATATCGTTGATGGCACAAGTCGTGAGGGATCCCGAAGTATTTAGTGGCCTTGCTCTTTTAACGTTAAGGGTTTGCAACCAATCTCCGGTCGTGCAATCAAAGACATCAACATGAGTTTCGCTGTAGACGAGCAGATATCCTTCGCAATAACCTAGAAGAAATTATTTCAGACAAATTCTTGTAGAGAAATGATGCCAACTGATACTTTTAAAGAAAGCACTTTTTGAAGTAATATTAAAGAATCGGTTACGAAATTTTTCAACTTACTGACTGCCGTAGGAACAGCGGGATACATAATTTCCCTGTCGCGACTCTTCCTCCCTTGACTATCGACGTAAACTGCCAATGTGTGGAAAACCAATAAGAATTCTCCTTTTGGTAATTCGATACAACGCAAAGCGTCGACGGCACTATACGTTAAAAAACCCAGAAGAGCATTTTCAGGATGGACCAATGCTGAAAAAAAATAGAACTTTTATTTTCAATCTTAATTAATGTATAACTAACAGTAAATGCATTTGTTTAGAATTCAAAAATTGGACAATTTCAAAGCGTTAAAAACTGAATATTTCATATAAGAATTAAAAAAATTAGACAATTTTTTACTCAAAGGAATTGAAATTGTCTCTAGATTTTTATTTCTTCACATTAATAATATAAACAATTAAAAAATCCATTACTAAACAAATTTTTAATATTAATTTTAACTATTTTCCGAAACAATTATTAATCATTTGGAATTTCAAACGTTTTGAATAAAAAAAAAAATATATATATTGAACGATTTAATTGAAAACCTTCCAAATCAAACAATTTAGATTAAGTAAAATTTAGGGGGGAAAAGGACAATATCTCGAATAGAATGAAGGGAATTAAACTTATATAATTTCTAAATAAAAACGTTTGAAATTTAAAAAAAAATGTATTGAAAATTTTTTAATAAGAATTCGACATTTTTAGTAGATAGGAGTTGAAATTGTGTAATTTCTAATGCAAAGCGTTCCAAATAAAACAATTTTATTTTCAATTGAAGTATTTGCGGAATGGAAAGATTTCAGATTGAAATTTCGAAAATAGGACAATTTAAAAACGCTAAAAATGGAATATTTTCAGATTAAAATATTGAAAATTGGATCATTTACAATTCAAATGAATTGAGATTTTTACGCCAAAGCTTCTGATGTTATTATTTCATATTAAAATTGATTGGAAATTCTTTTCTAAGATTAAAAAATGAATTCCCCGTCATTTTCACCGTTCAAAATGGATAATTTTTTATTTATATCCCTTTGAAATTGAATTATTAAAAAAAAGTTTAAAATAAAAAGTAATTTTAAATGGGAAAAATAAACATTTTTTTAAAATTTATGCTACGGAACGTTACAAATTAAAAGAATACGAATTTAATTTAAAACTGAAAAAAATGTTGGACACCAAGAATTGTCTGTGAAATCGAAATCACTATTTAAGGGCATGCTCTCCGGTGATCACGTGACCAAAACAGTCCTTTTGGTTATGAAACTTTTTTTGGTGTTCACCATGTCCAAACGCAATGAGCTCTCAAAATTTGGAATAAAGATAATGAGTCAATAAATTGCGTTTGTATGTTTAGTTTCAGTAATAATTTTGAAAAAAATTTTCCATGTAAAAAATAAATGTGGAAAATTTCATAACCGAGCTTGGTTATGTGATCTCTACTTTACCGACGTTGAAATGTTCCAAAAATAATGACAGGTTACGTGTGTGCAGATACTTATTTTTTTATTTGCAATGAATGTGCTAGTGTTATTGTTTATATTATTTTTTTGAATGTTCAGACGAATTAATCCAAAATTTGTGTCAGTTATCAACATATGTGAATCAGAAAATCTGAAATGCATCAAACAAAAAATTACCTGCACGTGCTGCAACTCGAATAGTATTGAAGTATTCTATCAATTTATAAATGAAATTTCCTTGAAATCATAAACATATTGATGTGTACAAACGTTCTCTAGTGCTTTTTATTCAATCTTTCAAATTCTAAACACGATATCTCAATCCGTGTGGACGTAGTGAGCACAAAAAAAAAATGAAAATATTTTTACACATTTTATTTTTTACATGGAATTTTTTTTCAAAATTATTACCATTCACATTCGTTGCACATTCGTTGCAAATCGAAAAATATCTATCTGCACACACCTAACCTGTCATTATTGTTGGAGCATTGCAACGTCGGTAAAGTAGAGATCACATAACCAAACTCGGTTATGAAATTTTCCACATTTATTTTTTACATGGAAAGTTTTTTTCAAAATTATTACTGAAACTAAATATACAAACGCAATTTATTGTCTCATTTTCTATATTCCAAATTTTGAGAGCAATACATCATTGCGTTTGGACATGGTGAACACCAAAAAAAGTTTCATAACCAAGAACTGTTTTGGTCACGTGATCACCGGAGAGCATGCCCTTAAAGATAAAAAAGTTTTCCTAAAACTGGAGCACGCTTAACTGCGGATTGCGATAAAAAATTCAATTTTCAGGTTAAAAATAATTATGCTTGGGAGATATAAAATTTCTGAATACTAATAAATAAAGTTTGATTGAAGATTGCAATAATTTCAAGAAATATCATTGCTGAAAGGTTGAAAAAAATGGGGGAAAAATTATTACTACGTTAAAATTGTAACTTAATTGTAACAAATATTTTAAATAAAATTTTATTTTTAATTATTGTATCCAAAAATTATATTTAAAAAAAAATTCTTGTACTACAATGTGTATTTGATTTTTAAAGAATTTTGTATGCAATAAACCCATTTTCGAGAACAATGTTGGTTATCTAGTTCCGTACTGCGACCTTTCAATTATACTTTTCAAAATTCGACCATCTCAATTTTAATTGCAAAATTAAAACTTTTAAAAGAAAAAAATTGAAAATTTAGCTTTCAGCATTAAATGTAAAAACTCTAAAATTATAAGCATTCAAAATTAAAGAAATTGTTCAATTTCCGATAAACTTTTCAATTCGATTTTTTTAGAGTTGAGTTTAAAATGTTCAATATTTTGGAATATTTTAAAATAAAAAATGAATAAGCTGAAAACTGTGCAACTAGCAAGTCTTTCAATTTGATATTCTACAATTTCGAAAAACTTGAAGCACCGGAAATTTTTTACATTTAAAATTGAACCCAAACAATTCAGAATATTGAAATTTAAAATTATTAAATGTAGAACTGACTACCAAGGCTTTGAATATGAAAATTTTCCATTTTAGAAGATTTAATAGTGAAATTTGAATTTGGAAACCTTCAAAAATGAAAAAAATTCAAACAATTTTCGAATTTAAGCTTTTGAAGAAAAAAACTTTAGTTTCAAGGCCTCAAAAATTGAACTGCTTTAGAATTGCGCATTCAAAAGTATAATTTTAAATTGACATTACAGAAATTTTGAAAATGATAAACACATTATTAAGTTTACTTTGAAAATTCGAACACTTTGTATCATTTTCAAACAAGAAATAATTCAATTTTCAATGCCTAGTTCTGAAATCTTCTCATTTTTAAAGCTTCATATTGTTTAATTAAAAATACTTTAAACTAAAAACTGAGCAACTATCAAGTCTTTCAATTTGATATTCTACGACTTCGAAGATTTAAAAAAACCATGTAATTTTTTATCATTAAAATTGAAACCATACAACTCAGAATGTTTGAATATAAAAATATTATATAAATTTAAAACTAACTAAACTCAAAACCAAACATAAATTGTCATGACATTTTTCATATTTGAATTTGAAACTATTATAGATTCAGGAGGATTTCAATTTAACATTGTTTAATCAATGCGATTATAAATTAAAAATTATTGTATAATATTAGCAGTCAAATTCTCAATATAAACCTAAAATATGTCAGGGTGGGGTCTAAAAACAAAAACAATTTTTCTGGTCACTTCCCGGTCATCAAACATTTTTCCTCGTAATTAATAATGCTTATGTTCAATAAAAAGAGCATATAAATTTGAAAGCTGATAAATATGATTAATAAGTATCAAGTGACATTAAAAGTGATGGGATAATTTTTTTTTTACTAAAAAATGTGATTTCTGTAAAAAAAAAATCATTCTCATTTGCATCGTTCAAAATTGAAGAATTATATGTATTGTGAACCTTTAAAGTGTAATTATCGTAAAACTTCCCAAATTATTGAACTCAAACTTGAAGCGTTACAAAATTAAACAACTCTAAACTTCGTGTAAAATTGAAGCATTCTTTAATTAGGATCTTGAAACTAAGTAGTTAAAAAAGATTAATTTTCAAATTGTGCATCATAATTTTTAAAATTCAATCATTTAAATCTAAAGCGCAAAATTAAGAACTTGAAAAACAACAGAAACAAGTTCAAGAAACACGTGAAAAGCGAAAAGGAATGAGTTTCAATGTGGACAAAGTGAATGAATGAATTCGAAGATTATTATTATTAATTAAATTTTGTTTTAGTAACTTACAAATAGGTTGATGGTCTCCTAGAATGCTATAAATAGAAAAGCCAGACGGGTATCCAACGCACAGTCGTCCTTCGGATAGAACTTGCAGCGTTTGTGCGTGACAGGGCAGCATCAGTTCACGAACACGTTTGTGTCTTGTTTTCGTACGTGTGATTTCATAAATAATGACTTGCGAGGCATTTTGCTTCTTAATTGCTACACAGAGGCAGTAAGTCAGAGGATTTCGACGCACGACTCCGGTTGTTAGAGTGATGCACCCTTTCGTTTCGGCAACTTTGATCCATTCAACTTCGTCTCCGTCCAAAGCGCGAACAGGAACTAAACGCACATGACGTTGTTTTCCACTAAGTACTACTATTAATTGCTCCTCCGTTACATATTCAAGGAGATATATCTTCTTTCCCTCCCCAACTCTTGCGATTTCTGGAAAAAAAAAATAGAAACAAATTGAATCACGTTTGTAATTAAATGGAAATTGAAAGGTAGTAGATAAATTAAACATTAGACTCACTATTATTAGAAAAATAAAAATAGGGGAACAAAGCAAGAAATTTTTCTTTTTCAAAATTCAAAGCTTTCAAATTTAAATTGTTCATGAAGTTTCCGAGAAGACTCCTTTTCAGACCCGAATTCTTTCACATTTAAGGAATTTCAATCGGGAAAGGACCGGAAATTTTGTTTAATCAATATTAAAAAGCCTTAAAGTTTATATTATAATGGTGAGTCTTAATTTCAACAGCAATTAATAACAAAAAGTGCTTAATGGTAAAAAAATATCTGTAAAATATTTATAGAGTAAAAAAAGTAATATATTAAATTTTAATTACAGACTGCACACTCTTGTTTAAAAATTCAACTATTTTGTTAAAAAGTTATCCTTTTTGGTTGATAATTAAACTCTATTGGTTGAAAATTCATCTTATTGGATAGAAAATTCATCTTTTACGATAGAACGGTAATCTTTTTTGGTTTGAAATTCATCTTTCGTGGTTGAAAATTCAGCTATTTGGTAGAAAATTAAACTATTATGTTGGAAATTTGTATTTTTTTATTGAAAGTTCAACTATTTTGTTCTAAAATGCAACTGTTTGATGGAATATTCAACGATTTGATTGAAAATTACCGTTTCTGTTAAAAATTCAGCTTTTGAGGTAGAAAATTCAACTGTCATCCAAAGAATTCGTCTTTTTCATTTAAAAATTGAACTATTTTGCTGAAAATTTAACCATTTGGTTGAAAATTCGTCTTTTATGGTAGAAAAGTAATCCTTTTTGGTTAAAATGTAATCGTTCCTGATTGAAAATTAACTTTTCTGTTCAAAATTGAACTATTTTAGTACAAAACACATCTTTTATGGTAGAAAAATAATCTTTTGCGGTTGAAAATTAATCTTTGTCGTTTGAAAATTCATCTTTCTTGGTTGAAAAGTATTGAACTATTTTGTTGAAAATTCATCTTTTTGGCTTGAAAATTCAAGTATTTGATTAAAAATTCCACAATTTTGTTGCAAATGCATATGTGTGGCAGGAGAATAAACTATTTGGTTGAAAATGAAATTTTTTGTTAGAAATTCACTTTTTGAGGTTTTTAGTGAAAATGTACATTTCCAGGTTGATAATTCAACTGTTTTCTAACAAATTTGTCTTTTTGGCTCGAAAATTCAACTATTTAGTTAAAAATTCTACTATTCTATTGAAATTTCGTCTCTATTTATAGAAGTTTCAACTATTTGGTTGGAAATGCAATTTTTTGGTTGAAAATTAAACTTTTTGTTAAAAATGTACCTTTCCAGGTTGATAATTAAACTGTCTTCTAGAAAATTCGTCTTTTTAGTTTGAAAATTCAACTATTTGGTTACAAATTCAATTATGTGACTAAAAACTCAGCTATTTTCTAAACCATTCAACTTTTTAACTTAGAAAATCAAGTTTTTGTTGAAAATTCGTCTTTGGGTTGAAAATTCATCTCTTTTGGTTGAAAATTTAACTCTTTCTTTGAAAATGCAATATATCTCAACTTGAAATATTAAAAAGTTGAAGCATTTCACATTGAATTCAATATGGTACCTATATATTAATTTTATTCAAAAGAATTCATCCCCCTATTTTCGTGAAAAATCATCCTATTTTCCCTTTTATTTGTATGACCGAGATACTTCATCACTTTGAATGTTTCATTGCGAGATACATTTTTTTAAGCCCATTGAATTAAACCTATTGGATATTAGAAGGTTTCATTTATAATATTACTTGCTAATTATTAAACGATTGAATTACAAGTTTTTGAAGGAATTTTTTAAAAATTTCATTAAAAAAATGAAGAGTTGAAAATTCAGAAGAATTCAATTTTGGCTGGTTTAATTTGCACTTTAGTTTTGATTACTTCAAATAAAAAAAAAACGGGAATTTTTTCAGGTGATAAAACTAGCCACCCTGAACTTACTTCGAGATTTTGAAAGCACTTGAAATTCAAAGCGATCCAATCTTAAATTCTGTTTTAAATTTAAATTAGAAAAATTCTGAAACGTCAGATGTTTGAGGCAATGCAATTTTAACTTTTAATCATTTTAAAATTGCTATAACTTTAAATCAATGAATTTGTAATAATTAAAATTCTAGTTATCTGTACTTGAAAGTTTTCCAATACATGCTGCTTATTCCATTTCAAACCTATCAATAATTTTGATATTTTTTTCTAAAATTTAAACCTTCCAGAATACTTATTCTAATACACGAAATAATTTCGTTATGAAAACTCGCATTGTTAAAAAAAATTTGAAAATGAATCCTTTTGGAAATTTAAGAATTTTCCAAGTTAAATTCTCTTCAAAATCTAAAATTGTATAAAATAAAAATCCAGAAAATAGAGATTAGGACTGAAATTAAAAAAAAATGAAAGTTACTTACCACTACGATCTAAATCTAAACAAAATAAGCCTTCCTCCGTGCCAATGACTAGACGATCCGGGTCTATGATTGCTCCTGATATAACGTTTTTAATTAACGCGAGTGTATTATCCAACAGCTCCTTAGCTCTGAAAATCTATTAAAAGAAACAACAAATTATCTAGATCCGCATTCGAAGAAACAAAAAATAAGCACAAAAATCCATAAATAATGAAAAGATCGTACTGTTGTATTAGGGAGATTATTTCTTTTGAGAATCCGGTGAAGTTCGCTTAAGGCCACTACCCATTTAGTCTTTTCACTTTCTGTGTCAGCAAGCATTAACGTATGGTTCCGCAATCCAGGTGGTTCCAGCAAGGATGTTGTTATCTAGTCGAGGAATATCGTTTTATTAAGGAGTCAGCTTTTTAATTAAGACTATTAAACACAGTATGTAATTTGATAGTAAACAATGTACATCTAGCATTAGAATTTCAATCCAAGGGGTGTTATTCAATCATTATTAAATCGATGAAAATATTAATTAAATGAATATGATAAATTGCGAAATATTAGAGTCTTCTCGTGCTTGTACTCACTCTAAATATACATGGAATGTCTTTCTTCGTCGCATGTATAACATCAGAGTCTCTCACAGAGCTGACACTGAACTCCTCATCCCTCATATCCAAAACTTGGGATACGTAGACAGACGGGATTGCATTTCTGTCCGGCGAAATGTCGTAGAGGAATAACTTGAAGTCACAGACAACCACAAATTGACGCACCCAACCTTTTTTTACGCCACCCATTTTCGGGACTTTTACGTAACCTTCGTAGGCTGTCCCAATGCCTCTTGTCGGGTCGATTCCCAAAGGTCGTTTAGCTGTAAAAATTAAGAATGATTTGGATTTAATCATGGTCCAGAATTACACTGATTTAAATTTAATTTTAAGGGACTGCAAAATTTAATTTAATTCTTTAAATTTTTAATTTTTTAACTATATTAAAAATTGGACAGATACAAATTGAGAACCTTAATAGTTAAGCAATTTTAAGTTTGAACAAATTGTGCAATATTTAAGGGCATTTTTTTTTTTTAAAGATTTTTCAAAATTTTAGATAATTAGGAATTTAAGAAGTTTTGGAGAGATTATAAATATTTTAAAATTTTGAAAGATTTCCGAAAATTTATCCTGTAAAATAAAAAAAATTATACTTCTTTGATATCTGAAAGCTTCAAAAAACTTTTTAAAGATTCATCATTTTAGTTAAAAATTCCTCTCTCTAGTTAACAATGTAAATATTTCATTAAAAATTCGTATTTTTGGTAGAAAATTCATATATTTCGTTGGATATTCATATTTTCAGGTTCAAAAAGTGAACCGTTTTGTATAAATTTCGTCTCTTTTTGGAAGAATTTAAAATTCAAATATGGTTTCATTTCGATCTACAAAATTTTGTTTTCCGACTCGCCCTATTGTTTAAAAAGTATTTGAACATGAATATTTTTAAATTGGAATATGCAACCTTAAATACATAATTAGAGAATGGAATATTCTAAGTTGATCAACTGTAAAGTTAAATCTGCTAACTTGGAAAATTTAAAGTCAAATGTTCAACTTGAGCCAGTTGGATTTTAAATCTGTATAAAAGTGTTGAGCAGTTTCAAATTTGATTTTTTAATTTCACCAAAAAAATGGTAAAGATGTGTATTTGACCTTTTTAAATTAAAATATTTAGAATTTGAATAAAATTGTAAGGCTGAAATATTTTTTCGCTGAAGATTGTACATTTAATTTCACATTCAAAGTATTAATTATAGTCAGGACAAAATGACAAATCTTCGAAAAAAATATTTAATTATACTTAGAAGTAACATGATTTAATTATTAACGGAATTTCAAAAGATAAAACGATTTCAAACATAAAAAATGGTTTATTTACCAAATTTTACCCAATGCCGGACCTTCATATATAACCGTGAATGGATTTCCAACGACCTAAGTATACCCAATTCTTTAAAAAAATTCTTTGTTGGCAGAAATGTTCAAAAAATCATTTAAAATTATTTATAAATATAAAATATGTCATAAAAATATGATTTCCTCCTTTCTAGATGTATAAATAAATGATTAATCTTTCTTCTATTTTTCCCATTTTCGTGAAAAAATTACCCTATTTCCCCTTTTTAGAGTTCCTTCTGGGCTGTGATCCCTGAGATTAGAATATGTTAGAATCAGGGGGCCGAACGAAGTTAGGGGGCATTTTTCGATATTTGTCAATTATTTCTACAAATTACAAATAATTTGTCTAAAAACTAAGCTTGGTATAAAAAAGTAACGAATTATAATGAGGCTACGGAGACATTATGTCCAATTTATATAACAAATGATGTTTTATACAATATGATGAAAGAACGAAATGAAACTCTCGTTTCTTTTAACATAAAACTTTGAAGAAACACAATTTTGACATTGTGCCTCCGTCATCGCATTATTTTTTGGTACTTTTTCCTACTTAGCACCGTTTTTAGGTTAATTATCTTAAATTTACCAAAATTAGCAAAAATAAGAAAATGCTTCTTAAATTCGTTCACATCCCTGTTTAGAATTCTGATCTTTAAATATTGAAGATCAGGGAAAAATCAGAGAATTTTGAAAATGAAGTCCTGCGGCACTCCTGTATTTTGAATGTTTAAGTTTCAAATTTAGAATTTTTCCGCATAAGATTCGTTGATTTGAAGGTGCTTTTTTGAATATTTCAAATTAAAAATTTTTATTTTAAAGGGCTCAAATTAAAAATCTAAGTAACCGAAAAATGAACAGAAATTTTTTTCCGAGAACTGAGAAAATACAAATGAATGAAAATGGTATAAACTTACTCTGGTCATGTGGAACCGGACACATTGGAGGCACCTTATCGCAGCAAGGCATGTGGCAAGCAAAGCCACAGACTTCGCAAACGACTCCTTGTCTCGTCAAGCCAACCATTAATGAAGTACAATGATTGCATTTTGTTGGGGCTGAAAAGGTCCGCACCAAAAACTGATGAGACTTTGGCTTTGGTTGTAAATTCGATTGACTGTGGGCTGCCGAGGATTTGTTAAGTAACTCATGTGATAGAGGAGAGGCTGGGTCCTAGAATTAAAAAAAAAGCAAACGATTAGATAGGCCAGTTTAATTTTAAATCTGGTTTCAATTTTTAATTTACCAACATCAACATAAGCGCTCGTGTATTTTTTCGCTTTCAGGAGAAAAATAATTTTTAATACAAAATACAAATTTTGAACAACTATTTATTTTTTAAGTTTATTTGTTTTGAAGGTAATATAAATATAATTGTTCTAGCATTCTTGAGAAAATTCCATAATATTTTTGAAGATTTTAGATACGTCAAGCCAAAATTTCAACAAAAGTTGAATCCTCAACTATAAAAGATTAATTTTTACCAGTTGCATTTTTAAGCAAAAAAGATGCAATTTTTTCAAGAATAGAAGAATTTTCTACAAAACAGTTTTATACTAAAAAAGACAAATTTTCAACAAAATAGTGGAGTTCTTAACCAAAACAGATTAATTATCCATCAAAAAGAGACGAATTTTCAAGGAAGTACATACATTTTCAAAAAAAAAGTTACATTTTTAACCAAAGAAATGAATTTTTGACAAATATGATGAATTAAAAAAAAAGAATTTTGAACAAAGTAGTTCAATTTTCAACGAAGTAGATGATTTTTCAACCAAGAAAGATACATTCTCAACGAAAAATGTAATAGTTGATATTTCAAACAAAAAAGATTTTAATTTAGAATGACAAAGAGTTGAATTCATTTAGAAAATATGAATTTTCAACAAAATAGTGGAGTTCCTGACAAAAACAGATTAATTT
>CAKNXH010062410.1:53894-116967 GCA_932178445.1 Andricus quercusramuli
AAGTTTATATAAATATAATTTTTCTAGAATTCTTGAGAAAATTCCAAAATATTTTTGAAGATTTCAGATACGTCAAGCCAAAATTTCAACAAACGTTGAATCCTCAACTATGAAAGATTAATTTTTACCATTTGCATTTTTAAGCAAAAAAGATGAAATCTTTTCAAAAATAGAAGAATTTTCTTAATATGATGAATTAAAAAAAAAAAAGAATTTTCAACAAAGTAGTTCAATTTTCAACGAAGTAGATGAATTTTCAACCAAGAAAGATACATTCTCAATGAAAAATGTAATAGTTGATATTTCAAACAAAAAATATTTTAATTTAGAATGACAAAGAGTTGAATTCATTTAGAAAATACGAATTTTCAACAAAATAGTGGAGTTCCTGACAAAAACAGATTAATTTTAAAACTGAAAATACGAATTTTCAACCAAATAGTTGAATTTTTAAGCAAAAAATATTTTTCAGTTAAGAATGAAAAAAAAATGTCATCCAAATTATAATTTGAGAGGGAAAACTAATTTTTAATACGAAATAAAAATTTCGAATAACTATTTTTTAAATTTATTTGTTAAGTTGTTTTTAAGTTTATATAAATATAATTTTTCTACGGTTTTTGAGTAAATTCAAAAAGATTTTTGAAAATTTCAGATGTCAAAAAAATATAATGTTTTTACTTTACAGGATAAATTTTCGGAAATCTTCCAATGTTTTAAAATATTTTTAATCTCTTCAAAACTTCGTATATTCCTAAATATCTTTCAAACTGAGTCAAATTATACCTAAAAATTTGAAAAATCTTTCAAAATAAAAAAATTATCCTTAAATCTTCCAAATTTTTTCGACACTTATAAAAATCTCCTGAAATGTTTTGATTTTCCTGAAAAGTACACATTTTTAATTCTGTCAAAACTTTTAATCCTTGTAAATATGTTTTATAATTATTGGAATTTTTATAACATATTTTTTTAATTATGTAAAATTAAAGAAATTGTCTTAAAATCTTCCAGATTTTGTTTTTATAATTTTGCAAATTTTTAAAACTGTTTTAATATATTTTTAAATATTCTCTTACAATTAATATTTCAAAATAAAAATTCATTTCAAATTTACTCTTGAATTTTAAGAAATTTTTTTTTATTATCTTTAAGAAGTTTCAAAATTCTGCATTTTTCCACCTCTTTTCAAATATTTTCAAGTTTAAAATTATTTGAAACCTTTTCAAAACTTCTAAATATCTCTTCTTAAAATTCATTTTTCAAAATCAATTAAAATTTTCCGAGGAACCTTAAGAAAAATGGTTTATTCCCTTGAAACGTTTTAAAATTCTGAACAGGTTCTTTTGTGCATAATCTTCAAAAACCTACATTTTGTTTTGCATATCTTTAATTCTTCACCAGATTAACATTATTTTGATTCTGTGAAATTAAAAAAATTGTCTTAAAATCTTCCAGATTCTTTTTCGACATATTTTGAAATCTTAAAAACTTAAAACCCAAATCATTGAAGATTTTCCCAGAAATCTTATTGTCGGTACTGGTCATGTTTTTGTCAATAATTTTATTTTTTTCTTCTCTTTAAATGTGTGAAGAAGTTTCCAAATTATAGCGTGGTTAACAAAATGCTGAGAACATAATTATTTCCCAATATTAAAAACTCATTTAAAATTGAAATTTTCTCTCTTATCAATATTGTTCAGAGACATTTAGAAATAAATTTTACCATGAAATAAAATGACTTATTTGTTAATTTTTATTTACAAAATTGATAGTCCGGTAAATTCGTAATTTTTATTATTAGATAAACAAACTGGAAACAGCCACTAAGTGTCATATTCATGCAGAGCCGTAACCAATCAGGTTTTCGACAACAACGTGTTCGATATTTTCGAGATATTTGGTAACATCACTTTTTTTTAAACTAGGAATTGAAAAAACACTTACAATACTAAGTTCGGAGAGGTTGCTTTTACTGCTTGCGATACTTGGGGCACGGTTGTCTTCAATATCACCTTCTACACTATCCACACTTCCATGACGAGTACTGCTAGCCGTTTCCTTCAGGAAATGTTCCAAGTACGACATTTGGGAGGTAGGCCTTTCCAAAACTGAAATTACAAATCAACCTTTGTTACGAAAGATCTTAATTTTCAAGCAATTTCTTTATGTTAGAGGCTTGGTTCTCAGAGTTAGCCAACTGCTGCTTTGTACATGGGTCCAATATTTTTAATAACAATAATGAAAGATGAAAAGAAATGTTACATAACGACATTTTTTCGGAATCAGAATTTTAATAGATTTAATTGAAATATTGGACCTATGACTTTGATGACTTCACTGCAATTGTGTCAGACACGTTCTGTTAGGGACAAGTCCTACCAGAATCACAGAATTAATTGATTAAAATACATTAAAACTGTGGGACACTGGCTCAGCAAAAGAAAATAGAAAATTCACCAAAGCACCCACAACAAACCTAAGCAAACCCACACAACAAGGCTTTTTCGGAAATAGTAGATTGGTAGGTCGCTTGGGTTTTGTTAATAGATCGCTTAAAACAAATCGCGTTAAGTCTAAATTCTACTAGGGCCAAACAGGATGCAGCTTTCGCATTCGTTGAATCTGCGACTGAAAATCATGATCACGACTCAAGATTTAAAATGAATTAAATTCTAATCTTTTTTTTTTTTTGTTGAGAAAATTACTTATGTTACTAGAACATATAGTCCTGATCATGATAGAAACAATCAAGGAAAACAGTTTACTGATAAGTCCAAAATGTTAAATCTAACACAGTGCTATGTTTCAGTAAGTATTAGTACATATTGTTATATGTACACTCAAACATACAATATTGTACTTCCCTTTTTGTTGCAACCAAAATCTCTCTAATTTTCTATTTACATAAAAAATACCTGAAATACTTAAAATACTTACATCATCTAGAGATATTCTATTTGAAGTCATCGATAAGTTTAATTTAGTAAATGCTGTATTTTTTTGAGTTATTTTTGAGCTTGAAATTGTGTATGTCAGCAGCGATATTTTTGGAAAAATGGAGATATTTTACTAAAAACATAGCGCTGCGTTTTTTGATTAGCAACAATTGAATCGACTATGAAAGTCGCACGCCCTGCCATTTGATTTACCAGGCGACGATTTGATGCTGACGGCATCGCGATTAACCATTGAATTGGCAGGAACAAATCTAGTTAATAAGCGACATTTGGTGATGCGGGGGGCACGCATTACTGGTAGGGGTGATGACGGCTGGTGCACGATGATTCGCTGGGGTTTGGTTGTGACGATGTTTGAAGATTTGGTAGATTTGGTAGATAGAAGTGCTGTCACAAATACAGTTTGATGATGAGCAACAAGATGCCCCACACGCAGCTCGTTACGCCAATAAACAGAGGCACTTTGCAGTCTAGAAATCAGAATTGCATACCGTACCGGACATTTGGGTTACTGAGCTGATTAGATTTCTCAGAATCCCAGAACAATCTCACGTGTCCCACAATTTCATAATTAGTATTCTATTTTCGCAAATTAGTCTCATCTAGATTCAATTTTTTATAAACTACAAATTAAGTTAAAACGCTGGCACACCTGCTCTAAATCAAGTTTCACTTGAAGGAGACTAAAGTTTATACCCTAGAAATTAGAATATTGAAAACATAGTTAGGCCCACTTTAAAAATAATCCCCTATTTGTCGTCTTTGGAACAATTTTGATGATTTTTCTCAAAAGGAACAAGTAATAAGTTCTCTCTGCTAAAACCGTTTTTCCAAAATATGGTAACTGTTCAACGGGTTCGGAACTTTCTGTTACGGTCGTTACACCCTTATGAAAAAAATATTATAGGAAATTCAGTATAGGCCGATAATGATTTTCCTATAATGAAATTCTTAACATTTTTTGGTGATTCTAGAAAAATCATCTTAGAAAATCATTAAAGAAACTTAGTATAGAAATAAGTAATGTTAAAATACTGAACGAAGTGTTGCAAAAATAGAGGAACTACAAAACGAATGATTGATTTATTTACTTGAGGTGGGATTTAAAATTATTTCAAGGGATTTCTACAGATTTCAACCATTTGAAGGACTATCAAGGAACTCACAAAATTTCAAAGAATTTGTATGATTTTAACTTATTTTAAAAGATTCTAAAGAATTTGGATCTCCAATTATTTCAAAGGATTTACGGGACTTTCAAGATTTTAAGCTATCTTAACAAAAGTTCTAAGAATTTCAAGAGGTTTGAAAAATCTCCAGGGATTTCAAAGAATTTTTTAGGATTTACAAATATTTTAAGCTCGATTTTGAGGGATTTCTAGAGAACTTTTGCAAATAAATTAAATTTCAAAGGCTTTTAAGGTATTTCAAGGAATTTTACAATATTTAAAGGATGCTATTGAATCTCCAAGAATTTGAAAGATGTCTTTGGATTTAAACGGTCTGAAGTTAGAGAACTTTAATGAATAAGTTTAATTTAATTTATACTGAAAAGATTGCAATTGATTTCTACTTATTTTAATGGATTTAATGGACAAGTTCTGAACATTTCAATGGATTTAAAGGGATTTCAACAGATTTCTACAGAACTGTAGGGAATAAAATTAATTTATTTTCAAGGGATTTTAAACAATTTTTACAGATTTTTAACAATTTCAAAGGAATTCAAAAGGGGTTAAAAAATTTCAAAGAATTTCTACACCTTTAACCAATTTCAAAGATTTTAATAGATCTAAAATATTTCCAAACGTAGCAAGGGACTTCAATGATATTTCAAGCGATTTTAATAATATCAAGAGTATTCACAGACTTTTTTGTGTAAAGTTTATTTGTGAGATTATGGGTGCTTTAAAATAAATCGTAACTTTGTCGTGTCTCTTACTTTTTATATGAATTCCTTCAATATTTTTGTACTATCTATTCAAATGCTGACTACAGGCCTATACTGATTTTCCTATCATATTTTTTTGATAAAGCAGTCCGCAGTCGCTTCCGTTCCTTTCTTCAATCTCTGTTTTTTGTCTACGTAATTTACTTTTTAGAGTTCTTTTAAAAATACCACATATGAGCCGTTCTCTAGAAAAACGGCTTAAGTCGAAAAATGTCGTTTTCCGATACTTGCATTTTTAAGTATGTACAGTGTTTAATAAGTGGTTATATTTATTTTCGCGTACTTTAGATGTTTAGCTTAAAAGTTATAGTATTCAGTAATGAATTGCGACCGGCCAGAAAAAATTACACATTACGTATTAATATTTATCAGCGTATTAAAAAATAAAACTTAAGCCGTTTTAACGAAGAAGGACTAAAAAAGTCTTCAAAAAGATGCGTAACGTAGGATAAAGTGATAGTATTGCAATAATTTTATTTGAAACTCATTATACATTATTACAATTACATTTATATCAATATTATTATAAAATATTATTTATATATAATATGCCCGTAACTACTGCGCGCGCCCGGGTCGCAACGGACAGCATTCTATACCGACTGTGTAAGCTTAGCCATTGGTTTAAAATGCTTGAAACTTCACATACACATAATAGAGCCGCGCAGCAATGTAATAATTCATAAATTTTAGAAACGACCTAAATCGACTTAAGCCGTTTTTCTAGAGAACGGCTCATATAATCATAATATAGTAGCAATAAAAATAATAATTAACAGTAAATTATCTGTCATTATAACTCAGGGTCTACCCAATTATTTTTTCAGAATATCGTGCCTGGCTAAAACTACTTAATTTTACGTCCAAAAAAGTTCCTATGTAATTAATATTGATTAGCTTTCCGCTCTCTTCCAGATTTTGAAAAAGGTGTGAAAGATGTCATTTTTTTCAAAATTTGTTTTATCCCCCAGCAATTTAAGGGGAAAAAGAATGTTCCAGCGTAAATACTTCAGAAGTTATTACCTCTCCAAGTAATTTTTCAATGCAAAAATGTTAAATTTTTTTGTTTTCGCATAATATCTCGTCCTCTGTACATCTTACATGAAAATGATATCAAAATTAATTAACGCACATTAAATTATCTTTAAATCTGATAAAATAAATAAACTCAAGCTCTCACAGAACAGAAGTTATAGTCTCTCATAGCCAGGTGATTTCTGTGGTACTTTATTATAGATCGTATTTCTTATTACATACTTATTTTGTATATATTACATCAGTACTTTTAACTGTTTTCTTGCAATTTCTTGTTTTCCGTTCAAACTTAACATGTACTTAGTATTACCAAAACAGAGTAAGCAAATTTTTTTTCAATCTGCATCGTGAGTTATTAAATCTCTCGGCATTTTAGACAGTAAATTAATTTTCGCAGTAATAGTAAATTAGTAAATAAGAAATTAATCGGGTTGGTATAACGAAACAAAGAAGTTACCATAATTCGATTATTCACTATGTAAAAAGAATTCCGTAAAAAGCAGTCTACTAAGAGGCTATAACTTCTCTTCTGTGAGAGCTAGAATTTACTTCTTTTTTCAAAATTAAAGATAATTAAATCTCCTCAAATTCATCTTCATACAATTTTCATGCAGGATGTACAGAAGACAAGATAATTTGCGAAAAAGAACAGTTCACACCTTTTAAATTGGAAAATCACTTCAAGAGGTGATAACTTCTGAACCATTTACTCTAAATCTTTCTTTTTTTTCTTTGAACTGTTGAGGAATTTGTGAATGTTCTATTTGCTTCTTAGAACTTTTACATAAAATGTACCAGAAAGTCAAAATTAAAAAAAAACTGACATCTTTCACACATTTATGAAATTTAAAAGGGAGCGGATAGTCAATCAATATTATTCACATGGGACCTTTTTTACGCAAAATGAAAGGTTTTATCAGAGAAAACTCTACTTATTACTTATTCCTTTCGAACAAAATTCCAAAATTGATCAAAAAACAACTAATAGCGAGTTATTATGAAAGGGGGCCTAACGTTTTTTTTATGTTTGATAAAAATACTTTGGAGGTATGTCCAGAACATAATTGCTAAGGTACAAACTTTAGCCATAATTTTAAAGTGAAACTTGGTCCAGAGCAAGCGTTTGAAGAGTGGATAAAAAATACCATGTTTTGTGTCCATTTCACTCAAGTCTTCAGATTTTAACTGATTTGAACTTTCTTTAAAATTATTTAAATTCTGGAGGAAATATCTGGCTCGATTAAAAAAAAAAACGTTCTGAGACTTTTTGTAAAAGTGAACTGCGAATTTAATCATTCAAAGAGGATTCATACAAATTTGCAGTTCGATATTAAACCACTTTTCATTTGAAAGCATTCTAACTTTAAGTTTAATTTCAAAACCTTCAAAATTCAACAGCATTCGAACATAAAATATTAAAATTCTATTAATTTGAGGTCAATTTAAAATTTAGAAAAACTCCAAATATCTACCACTAAGTACTCAAAACACATAATTTTAAGATTTGAAACGATGAAAATTGAACTACTTCAAACTCAAACTGTTCCAAATAAAACATCGACAGATTAAAATTTTAAATTCGAAACTGCCTCAACGCAAATTGAGGCAAGTTTTGATCGTTCCTGGGCATTTTCATGTTTACCCGGCCTCAAAAAGTTAGAAGGTGTAATTGAAAAAATGGTAATTTATTTCCGGTTACATTAATTTATTAAACAATTTTATTAACTTTTTGAAAAAATCGTTCAAATGACTCAACAATGTAGAACTGTTGATTGAAATCAACAAACATTTGTACTTTTTAGCTACTAATTTCTCGTTTCGTCTTCCTTTTTGTGTGAAGAAAAGCTGCTATCTTATAGTTAGAGTTCTAAAGAATTTATATTAGTTCAGATTTTCGAAAATTGAAATTGTAATCTACATAAGAGAATTGTAGAAAGAAATTTACCAAACCTAAATGACTATTAACATTTTATGCCACGTGCTGGTTGATTGCAAATTGTTTTTGTTGATTAAAGAAATTTAAAATATAAAAACAAAATGGTTAGTTTGGATAGAAAATTTTAATAGAAATCCAATAAGTATTTTAAATAGGCCATGTCATATACACTTTAATTATGCCTTTATTGTATTGTTAAATTTTATTTAGATTTAAACTTACTTATTAATTTTTAGTATGTCACTTATTATTTAATTTTTTATTCGCCTAAAAAGTAAAAATTGTCCAAACCTTTAATATCTGAAGTTCTAAATTTGAATAATCCAGATTCAAATTGCAAAAGTAGGTAGTTTATTAAATGAAGTTCTCAATAACATTTATTATTCAAATTTGTTATATTCTTTAAATTTAAGTTTGGTAAATGTGTTGACAATTAAATTTTGCGAAAGTTATAGAACTCTGTAAATACCTACAAAATTATAAGATAATATCTACTAAAAAGTGTCCCTATTTTAATATAAAAATACCTAGTGAGCTAATTAACAATGATCACAATTTCTTTTAAACTCTAGAAGTTATCTTTCTTTTTTGAAATCAATAAATTAATTGAATTTCACAAATATGTCTTGTTAGTAGCATGATATGAAAATTAAGATTAAAATCTATGAATTTAGCAATTTTAGTTGTGGAAGTAATAAATGATTGCTTAAGAATAGCAAATTAGTTTTGAACATTTTAGAAAATAAATGAATTGCAACTTTAGTCCAAGTAAAGTACAATATAATATTTTTATTAAAACTGTTAAGAAACATGAAATGATTTCCTGTTATCTAAAAACGAGACTTGAAATCAAGAGCCTCGTTATGTAAAAGCATTATTGCAAAATTTGTATAAATGTACCATTTTTCTGGTAGACAAGTAAGGTTCACAAAATATAATTTCGATGAGATTAAACATAATTATTAAGCTAATAAAATAATAATAATAATAATAATGCTTGCACAATATCACAGTGTAAGTTTCTGAAGACGCATAAATAATATTATCTGATCACAAATGAATTACTTTTCTAAAATCATAATAATTTATAATCTTGGAAGCTTCTTTACGTTATGAGCACATCTAGTCGATTGTTATTATTGCCACGCAAATATGCATTCGTTACAATCTGAGATGTAAGTTTAATGAAGATGTTGAAGATTATACGCATGTTGAAGATTCGAAATTAAACAATGCAAAATTTATTAATGATTAATAATGGTAACTTTAACTCTATGAAATCTAAAATAGAATACCGAGATTCGAATAATATTGCAGTCTTCTTGACAGTCCTATTGAATAAACGGAAGGTAAAAAATTCATTCTTGCAATTCGAAATTCTAAATATTGTCGGATTTGTAAATGCTACAAAAACTGAAGTTAATTACCTAGATCTAGCTTTAAAAATGAGACTCAAAATCAACAAAATCTGAGTCCTACACATTAGTAGAAAATTATACTCTGTTCGCTTTTTCCAAGGCTGTAACGAGCCACTTAAACTACTTAAACAGAAATGCACAATTATTGTGTCTGACATCAAACTTACAGAGTGAATCTCTAATAGTTTACAATAAAAATAAAAATTACATAAATATAACAGAGCATAGTAATATTTTTTACAAATGGGAAGATATTAAAATTAGAGATTCATTCTGCAGACGATAACAAAAACGAGATTCACTACAGTTTGGGGTAAATAGAATAAATTTATGAAAGAGAGGAATCGATTTTTAAATTATCAATGCAGATTCTTAAGTCATTACTAGAAACAAGTAGAAATAGAACAAATTAGGGCCATGAGATACAAATATAAAAGACTGAAGAAAAATAAAAATAAGGAATGTTATTAATTTTAGGTGTTTTTACCCTGAAATATCACATAGCCCTTTTCATAATTTTAAAAATGCAAATCTACTCCTTTCGTTAATTGAGGATTCGAGTTGATAAATGCTATATTACTTTATCTCTAAATTCTGAAAGGCACTGAACTGTCGTAAGTTCAGTGTCACAATTTTTTGATTCTCAAAGCCAATTAACAAATAACGTCACAAAATTTCAAAGTTTTTACAACAACGTCAAACTAACGAAAGCAAGGGATCGTCAAATGTTATTTTCTAAACAGCCCGTGAAAAAAATTAAAGTTTTTGCAAACTACCCAGGCAGCATGGATCATCGCAGTTTGTATCACTACCATGGATACCAACTTTCCAAACGACTGAGGCGAAACTAATATAGAACGACTGTTTTTTGTAGTAGGTTCAATTGGAGAATACTTACAGCTATCGCCAGATTCTAGTCGCGTCTGCAGTTCTTTTATCTGCATTTCTTTCCGTTTCATCTCATGCGACACAGAATCGAGCCGTTGCTTGAAATCTCGAAGCTCTCTGAAAAATACAAAATATTCCATCAAATTAATCTCCATTTTAATGAAATTTTTATTCTAAATTTTTTTATAAATCTGCAGGACTGTCATAGATTAATTCATTTAAAAAAATAGAATACGTGATTAATTTAAGCTAAAAAGTGACTGAAAGTGACAACTGTTTATACAAAAATAGGCCCGTAATGTATACAGAAGTGCTTATCTGTTCAAAAATTTCGATTCCATTACAAGTTATGTTCAGACAAATTGTAATTCATTTTATTACAAGCTAAATACACTTTTCACATTTAACTGCCGTATTTATATTTTGATGCTTTACCATAGGAACTAGAAAACTAGAATTATACATTTAAATAATTTAAATTCTAATATCACAGAGTGCACAGCCTAAAAACCCCTGAAAACACGGTACAAAGGGTGTTTTTTTTACGAAAATAGGGAAATATGTACATTCTTTTTAATAAAATGAATGTAGAGGTAACATATTGAATTGAATATGAAACGCTCTAAATTCCTAACTTTCCAAGTAACAATATTGCAATTTCAACAAAATGGATGCAAACTTATAACCATAAAGATCAACATTTTACTGAAAAAACACGAACTTTCGAGAAAATACCTGAATTCTCAACAAAATAGTTGCATTTTTTTTACTAAAAAAGATACATTTTCAACTAAGAATGGAAAGGTTAAAATTTTTAGTTAAGACCATCAATTTTAAAAAAATCAACAAAATATATATAGGTAATATTTCAACCAAAAAAGACAAATATTTAACAAAATAGTTGAACCCTCAACCAAAAACAGATTATTAATTTTTAACCAGTTTGCATTTTTAACCAAAAAAAGATTACATTTTCACCAAAAGAGATCAATTTTCGACCAAAAAGATAAATCTTCAACAAAATACATGAATTTTTAACCAAATAATTGAATTTTCAACCAAGAAGATTAATTGTCTAATGACAAAAAGCGAATTTTCAACAATATACATGAATTTTCAACCATACAGTTGAAGTTTATACTGAAAAAGATCAATTTTCAGTTTAAAAAATTAATTTTAAACAAAACAAAACAAAAAAAAAATTTTCAACAAAATATTTCAACTTTCAACTAAATAGATGAATTTCTAACTAAAATGATGAATCTTCGACCAAAAAAATTAATTTTCAACAAGAGCTGAATCCTCAACCGCAACAATTATTAATTGCCAACAAAACAGTTGGATTTTTAACCAAAAAGGATTACATTTTTATCAGAAGAGATCAATTTTCAACAAAACAGTTCATTTTCGACCAAAAAAGCAAAATTTTCAACTAAAAAGAGTTCATCTTTTTCAGCTAAAAGTCGAATGTCTTTGAAATCATTTGAATTTTACTCCCGAAAAGATTAATTTTCAACAAAATAATGGTCATTTTCAACCAACAAAGCTGAACTTTCTACCAAAATGATGAATTTTCAACGAAGAGGATTAATTTTTTATATAAAAAAGACGAATTTTCAGTATAATACATGAATTTTCAACCATATAGTTAAGGCTTATACTAAAAAAAACATAAATTTTTAGTTAGAAAAATTAATTTTTAAACAAAAACAAAAACGAATTTTTGACAATAGTTTAATTCTAAACACAGCAGATTATTAATTGTCAACCAAAAATGGTGAGAACAAATTTTACTTATAACCCAGCAGTTGCATTAGAACCAAATAGTTGCACTTTCAAGCAAAAGAGATGAACTTTTTAGAAAACAGCAGAATGTTAAACAAAAAAAGTTAATTTTCAATCAGGAATCAATCGAATAATTCAATTTTCAACCAAATAATAAAATTTTCAACCAAAAAAGATGAATTCTGAACCAAAAATATAATACTGTAGACTACTATAGATTTCAAACAAAGATTAAATAAATTTTCTTTTTATATAAAATCTAAAATTAGATGGATTAAAGTGACTAAAGTGGTCTTTTCTTTTTAAAAATGGAATAAAAAGTGACTTGAATAAAAAAGTGACTGTGGCAGCCATGTAAATCTGGAATTTAAAGCTTACTTTTGTGCTGCAATTAGATCGGATCGAGTTTTCGTAAGTTCCTCCGAAATAGCTTGCTTGGCTTGAATTTCGCTCTGCAAAGAACTCTGAAGATTTAGAAGCTCCATTTTATCCAGCTTTTGTGACCTGCGATTCCTCCAATTTTTATCGCTTATTGTAGAAACGCTTCCGACTCCACCAGAGTGTTTCAGGAATTCCAGTTCTTCTGTCATTTTCGTAGCCAGAGCCTGAATTTAAGAATAAAATGATTAAATTGTAATTTCAGGGTGTCTAGCGATTCTTAGGAACAAAATTCAAGGTCTTTTACAGGTTATCTAGGTCAAGAAATCAAGTTTTTTCAGGTCGACTTTTTCGTACACCAAAGAATGAAATAACCGTTTTATATACATGTAAAAAATGAGCTATAATGATATTATATCGGTAAAAAATCGAAATTTCAAAAGACTTCAAGATTTTTAAGATTTTAAAAATGTTCAAAACATTTTAAGGGATTTCTAACAATTTCACGAGTTGTCAACAGATTACAAGGAGCTTTAAAGGATTTTTACTAAAACCCGAAATAACCTTTAATTTATTATTTTTGAGGATGTTTAAAGAATTTCGCAGGGATCTTTACGGACTTAAAAAATTTCAAAAAATCTTTTAGGTTATTTGAAAAAATGCGAAATAATCGACTCTATTATTTTATTTTTTAATTTCTGAACTGAGTCCGAGGCCTGCATATCAAATAAACTTTCAAATTAAAGTGTTATACAATAGATTTTAAAAGTAATCATAAATGAAGGGTGGCAGTTACAGAACTAGATAACCAATAGAGTCCTGTGAAATCGAAAACACCATTTAAAGGTATGACAGAAGTTCACTTCCGAGATGACACTGACCACAAATTGGAACATGCTAAGCTGCGGATTGCGATAAAAAAATTTAATCTTCAGTTTACATACAAAATTAAAAACTTAATCCCGAAATATTGAGTTTCTGAATGAGAGTAAAAAAAACTTTTGATTACAAAAAAATGAACCAATTTCTAGTAAATCATCCAAGATTTTAAAGATGACAGTATTGCACTGAGATAAAAGATTATTCAGTGAAAGAACTATAAAAAGAAGAAATTGTTCTTTTTATTCAATAAACGATAACAATTTCAAAAAATATCGAGCAGGGAAGAAAAAATATTATTAAAACGCTAAAATACCGCCCTAAAATTTTATCTAAAATTTAAATTACATTTTTATCATTACTGTATTAAAAAATGAGAATACGAACAAATCTTTTTATCACAGCGTGTAATTGATTTTTTAAGAATCTGTTATGCAATAAACCCATTTTCGAAAAAATGTTGATTATCCAGTTCTGTACTGCCACCCTTCAAATAATGATCTGTACTGTTGTATTTTATTAAATGCTTGAGTAATAGAATTATTGACTTTTCAAAAATATTCAAAACGCTACTTTGAAGATTATTTCAGAATTCGATAATATAAATTTGAAAAAATATCTTTTTAAATGTTACTTAACCCTAATTGATGATGTACATTGTCCAAACTCAAAATAAAATTTGCAAGTCGCTAAAAAATTTAGGTAACTAATTCGTGTACGTATTTGTACATTAAAGAAGATGATCAAAAATAAAAAACTGTGTATTCAGAATACGAAATTGAAATATGTATAATTTTTAATTCAGCTGGTGTATTTTTCACTGTCTTTTTATAGTTTAAAAATCTTTGAATATGATAATACTATTTACACAAAAATTTCAAAGTTGACTTGGTGTACTCTAACTCTTGAAAAATGTATTTCTATCTTAAACAGAGAAGAAATTGAAAACTAATAAAAGTATTCAAAGTACTAACATCTATAATAATTAGAATATTCATACAAAAAGTGCCTCAAAATGTCTTGATATCTATATTCTTTTTAATAGATTAAAAAATTGAAATGAGAATTCCAGCTTTCCCAGGTTTTCAAAATCGGCACAATTAGTTGGGACAATTTTAAAGAATATTTTTTCGCCATACCTGTAAGTATCCTCTCGCATCTTTTTCATCCGAAACCCACTGAATAATCTCGGTGATTTGAGCCTCCCACTGCGCAATAGCCTCCTTCTTATTCCTCAATTCCTCATATTCTTCCTCGATCTGTCTTCTTTCCGACTGTATTCTATTAACACTATCCGTAACCGAATTCAATTCAAGCAAAAGCTTTTTATTTTCTTCAGCAAGCATCATTTTCTCCCTTTCATGTCGTCTCGTCAATTCACTGATGGTTTCCTCGCTGTCAGTAATATTTTCGAGTCTCGCCGCATCCAATTTTTCTTTCGTCAAGTGGACCTCTCTTTCCAAAAGTTCTCTTCTCGCCTCTCCCTCGTGAAGCTGCTCTTGAAGACTTCGCATCTCCAAATTATATCTACTCTGTTGCTGATTAAGATTTTCATTATATTGAACTTCAAGCTTTTCAACCTCGGCCTTAAGCCTATTAATCTCCTGAGTCGCGAGAGCATTATTAGTACTCGTATCGTTTCCAGCTGACCTCTGCCTGATTTTCTCAGTCTCTTCTTGCATCTGCTTACAATATTCTTCACTTCGTTCTCGCAATTTTCTTTCTTTGCTTGTCTCAGCCATCGCTTCCTCGACTCTATTTTCCAGTTCTCGGCGAAGCTTCTCTGCCTTTCGAATATCATGTCGTAAGCTGTCGACTTTTTGCATAACGACCTCGAGTTCTTCCTCCTTGTCTCTGACTTGCCTCGATAATTTTTGCTTCTGTTGCCGAAGCTCGGATAATTTATCAGTCACTTCTGTATATTCCGCCATGGCGAGCTTTCTCTGAGTCAAAGCGTCTTTGAGTTCCTTGTCCTGAAGTTTAAATTTCTCCTGAGCGTCCTGCTTATCTTTCACTGCTTCGTCCTTTTCCATTCGGAGAGTTCGCACCAGTTTTTCCAGCTCACGAAGCTTCGTCAATTCCCCGTTGTCTATATTTCGCAGCTCACGGGGAACTTCGAGAGATTTTAGCTGAGATTCTAATTCTGTCAAAGGAAAATAGAGAATTGGTTTTATATAAAAATTTTAATTAAACTTAGTCGAATTCTGTGATTTACAGGGTTGGTACTGGTCAGGGAAAGTCAGGGAATGTCAGCGAAAACGTGAAAAATTCAGGGAATTTTCGATCAACTGAAGTTGAAGTAATTTGATTATTTTGTTGAAAATTCAAAGATTTATATTAAAAAGTCATCCTTTTTGGTTGAAAACTAGGTTTTTAGTTGAACATTCATATTTTTAGTTGAACATTCATTTCTATGGTTGAAAACATGACTATTTGGTTAAAAATTAGTTGTTTTTGTAGTTAAAAATTATTATTTTTGAAACTAAAAATATAAATATTCCATTTTTTGTACAAAATTCATGTATTTTGATGAATATTCGTCTTTTTGGGTATAAAAGTAATATTATTAGTTGAAAATTTATCTTTTTTAGTTGAAAATTAATTCATCTATTTTGTTGAAAATGCAATACCACTAAGTTGTAATATGTCGACTTACTATTTTTTGTTACAAGTTTTTGAAGTAAGATAATTTCGAAATTGGAACTTTGTTAAAAAGTCGTATTTTTTGGTAGAAAATTAATCTTTTCTGTTAAAAATTAATCTTTTTAATTTAAAATTACTTTCTATGGTTAAAAATTGAACTATTTGATTAAAAATTAGTTTTTTGTTGTAAATTTCTTTTTTTCGGTTGAAAAATAAAAATTTGGTTCAAGATTAATCATTTAAGTTAAAAGTTGATTTGTTTGGTTGGTAATGTAACTATTTTGTTGGAACTTCGTTCTTTTTTGACGAAAATTAATTTTTTTAAACTAAAAATGTAACTATTCCCATTTTGCTTGAAAATTTATCTGTTTAGTTAGAAATTCAATTATTTTTGTAGAAAACCTTTTTTGCTTAAAAACGCAACTGTTTTGTTGATAATTAATAATATGTTTTTGTTGAGGATTCAACTAGTTTGTTAAAAATTAGTTTTTGTTTGTTTGAAGCTTTATCATTTTAGTTGAAAATTCTTCTTTGGTTAAAAATTGAACTATTTTGCAGAAATTTTTTCTTTTTTGGAAGAAGCCATTTTTCTATAGCAAATTAATCTTCTTGGTTTTAAATTCATCTTCTTTGTAGAAAATTCAACTATTTGGTTAAAAATTCATTTTTTTCAGTTGAATGTATGTACATAATTTGAGTTTAAAATTCATTTATTTGGTTACAAATTTAACTATTTCTTTGAAAATTCTTTTTCTTGATTGACAATTAATTTTTGTAAACTAAAAATGTAACTATTCCATTTTTTCTTGGAAATTTTTTTTTTTTAGTAGAAAATTCATATTTTTAGGTTGAAAATTCGACTTTTTTGTAGAAAATTCGTCTTTTTCGCTGGAAAATTCAACATTTTGTATGGAAGTTATTTTCTTGATTGACTGAAAAATCTTTCTTGGTTGAAAATTCATCTATTTTGTTGGAAATTCCTTTTTTTTTGTAAAAAATTAATCCTCTTGACATGAAATTAATCTTGTAGTTTAAAAATTCATCATTTTACTTAAAAATTCATTCAATTTTTCACCTATTTTTTTAGTTGAAAATTGAAATATTTGGTTGAAAGTTCTTATATTTTGTTGAAAATTCGTCTTTCTCGGTAGAAAATGAATCTCCTCGATTGAAAATTCATCTTTTTGGTTGAAAACCCGATTATTTTGTTACAAATTAATCTATTTTGTTGAAAATGCAATACCTCTTAATTGTAATATGAAAGGTGGCAGTACAGAACTAGATAACCAACATTTTTTCGAGCATGGGTTTAGTGCACAAAAAAATTCTTAATAAATCAAATACGCGCTGCGTTAAAAGGATTAGTTTAAATTCTCATTTTTTTAATATAATAAAAAATGTCATTCAAATTTTAGTTAAAATTTTAGCGTGGTAATAATTGTTTTCTTCCCTCATGCTAATTTTTGAAATTATTATCGTTTATTGAAAATAAATTGTCTTCTGTATAGGCCTTTCAGCCAAAAATCCACTGGCATAGTGAGATACCGTCAGACCACGGTCGTTAGACTAAATTTGTATTTTCTCGGAAGAGAAAACTGTAATCTCAAAATTTGTGGACGATTTACTCGGAATTTGTTATCCTTTTGAGATAAAACTTTTTTTTCACCCGCATTCAGAAACTCAATCTCGAAAGAAAGTTTTTATTTTTTATTTAAACTGATATTTTAGTTTTTTATCACAATTCGCAGCCAAGCCTGTTGCAGTTTGTGGTCAGTGTCACTTTAAGACTATAACTGACACATCTATTTCCTGGAAACTAGAAAACTTTTTCTCGTCAAATTTTTGCGTTTACATCAGCAACACGTCATCTCGGAAGTGGACTTCAAGTCTTATCTTTAAATAGTGATTTCGATTTTACATGTCTTTTCGCTCTTCTTAAAAATTCCGATTTTGTTGTTTATCTAGTTCTGTACTGCCACCATTCATATGTCGATTTACTATTTTTTGTATTACAAATTTTTCTTACGCCATATCTTCCGATCCCTCCCACCAATTTATAACGGTCAGGAAATGAAAAATTGGTCAAAGTCAAGCAATTTCGAAATTGGGATTTCGTAGCAACCCTGATTTAAAATGAGACTTACCACAATTTCGTTTCGTTAAAGTGTTTATTTCATCCTGAAGTTTCCTCGTTGCGTTATTGGAATCGGGCGATATCGTAGGCGAGGCATGAGTGACCTGATTTTTTAGGTCAGCAATTGTCTGAGATAGTTGAGCATTTTCCTCTTCTAGCATTTTTAGATTCTTTTCCTTCTGCGAAAAGACGGGTAGAGATCCTAGATCAGATATGCAGCTGGAAAAATGAAAATTAAATTAGTCTTATCTTATTTTTAAATAAGCATTTGTTTATACACATTTCATTCCATTGGGTTAAATGAATTTCTTTCCTTCCAATATTCTTACCTTCCTTGAGTGAAACTAAATCCCACGAATGGAAGATGCAAGGCCGAAAAGGCAGAATTCGCAGCTGGAGGAACGGCATCGGAACTACGAACGTCTGTGTCGTCGACGTCAAAGTTGGAAGTGTCCGTCGGCGAAGAAACTTCAGGAATGTAGGGCGCTGTACTATCTCGCATAATGTCCCAATTTACTCCTTCAAACCACGGATGTTTCTAAAGAGTAGACAAAAATTAGACTTTAGTTTTACCAAAGTTACTAGGCGTAAAATTATTCGAATAAAAAATGGAAAATACAGGGTGTTTTTTTTAACTTGAGACAACGAAATATCTCAAAAAATACGCATCCTACAGAAAAAATGTCTGGAATAAAAACTTTTTATTTTCAAGGGGGAAAAAAGATTTGTTAAAATTTACCTCACCCCCACCCCACAGGAGGCAGGGGTAACTTTGTAATTTCAAATGGCAACCCCAATTTTTTATGACAGATTCAGATTCTCCTTTACGAAATACGTAAGTTTTATTCGGAAAATTTGTTTCGATTCGCAACAGATGGCCCTGCAATTGCGAAAAACGAAATTTTTGACACTACTTTTAGCTCTACACAGGAATAACGACGCGGACGTAGTAGTTGTCTATTCCCTTCGGGGAATAGACAAATTGGGGTTGCCATTTGAAATTAAAAAGTTACCCCCACCCCTGCCTCCTGTGGGGGTGGGGTAAATTTTAACAAATCTTTTTTTCCACCTCGAAAATAAAAAGTTTTTATTCCAGACATTTTTTCCGTAGGATGCGTATTTTTTGAGATATTTCGTTGTCTCAAGTAAAAAAAAAACACCCTGTATAATATAGAATATAGAAAACACCACAAACCTTAAAATCCTCAATTCCATTTTGTCCTAGTCTAAATTCCGAACTGCAAATCAATTTTCGCATCAAGTCCTTCGCTTCCTCGGAAACATCGAAAATATCCTCAGTCGGGAAGTCAAAACAATTCTGAAATTTCAATGAAAATTAGCACCCATCATAAAATCAATTTCTTTTAGCTGTCTCTGTTTATTTTAAACTTTTCTCACCTTATGATTCATAATTTTTCCATAGGTTTCGACTAGAGATTCGGCGTAAAAAGGTGTTTCACCGTAAAGCATTTCATACATACAGACACCCAGAGACCACCAATCGCATTCAGGCCCATATCGACCCTGTCCGTCTTCCATTGCCTGAAAATGAACAACAAAATCAAAACCCAAATCTGTTAAGAAATCAGCAATCAATCAATGAATTGAATCTAATTTACCCTCAAAATTTCTGGAGATATATAATCCGGCGTGCCAACGGCGACGTTGCTTTGAACAGTTCCGTCTTCGAATAACCGAAGACAGGAACCAAAATCAGCCAATCGAATGTGTCCATTAGCGTCGAGCAAAACGTTGTCAGGTTTGATGTCTCGGTGAACGTATCTTAAATCGTGAATCGATCCGATGGCTAGCACCATTTCGGCAATATAAAAACGAGCCATATCTTCTGGGAGTCGGTCTTCAAATTTGCTGAGTAAAGTTAACAAGTCTCCCCCGCAGTAATAATCCATTACCAGGTACTGAAAGGAAGAGAAATGGTTATAAAAAATATAAACTATAAACAGCATCATTTTGCATGACTAGTTCTTTAACGTTTGATGGGAAATTACCAGATTATTGTCATCCTGAAAGGCATAATGGAGGTTCGTGATCCATCGTCGATCCCCGTAAACTAGAACGTCTCGCTCTTCCCTGAAGCACGCAGTCTCCGCTCGCTTGAGCATTTCCCATTTGTTTAAGATTTTCATGGCGAAGACCTTGTCCGAACCTCGCATTCGTACCACACATACTTCCCCAAATGCACCTCTCCCAATTACTTTTATAATCTCAAAATCCTCGCGCGCTAACTGCAAACTCTTTATACAAGTGGCTACCGGTTTCACTGTAAGTAAAAATTAAATTAAGTAACGAAATCAGGAGGTAATCAAAATAAGGATCTGAAATATAAATTAGGATCTTAGGGATCACAGTGGTTTAGCAGTTCAATTACAGGGAAAATAGGGGAATTTTTTCTTTTAAAATACAAGCGTAATGGACAAAAATGAAAAGCTGATTAGAAGAAACCACAAATTTCATTAACAAACAAAAACACATTTGATTTATAAATTAAATGTTATAAGAACAAATGCATCGCTGGATTCTTTTTATATCAAATATTATTGGAAAATTTTAAAAGTATTACAGAAAAGTTAAAAAAAATAATATTGCAGTACACTGCACTTTGCGGGTTGATTGTTCAAACAATAAATATAGAAACATAAGTAATTATAAATATTGTGAATAATTATATTTATAATGTTCAGAAATGCGAAATTTCAGGAAGATCAAAAAAATTATTAAAAATACTTCTACGACAAATGATACAATATGGAAAAGGTGCCTTTTCGGGTATGAAACGCTCCGCAAATTGAAAAAAATGGTTTGGTCAACATTAAAGCCAAACGCAACGGGCATAAAGTTGAAAAAAAATCAGTTTTTCAAATTTTTCGTCTCAATTTCCAAACCGTGGTGAAACCCGTTTTGTTGAGAAATTAAAAAAGAAGAAAAAAAATGCCTTAAGACAATATAGCAGAATATAAAAATATATATTTTTTAAATAGCTGCTGTATTGTCTTGGGTCTTTTTTCCATAAATAATAATAAAGAAACACGTGAAACTTTATCCATTTTTCATATTTTTCCCCCAAAACGGTTGGTTATGCAAAAAAATTTGAACAGCAGAAAAGGTGATTAAGAAAAACTGATTTTTTTACCTTTATGACCGCCGCTCTTGGCTTTAATGTTGACAAAAAAAAAAGAGAAAATTACAGAAATTCTCAAATTTAGGGGATTTATAATTTTATATAATGCCCGGCACGAGATAGGTAAAGTATATAATCTTGATTTTGAATATAATGATGCAATTAAAGAAGGGCATGAGAAATTTACGGACACTTATAGAATTCAACAAACGCTTACTCTCTATTTATTAAAAACACGGCATACTGAAATCACATTTTGATTGACACTGAACTTTGTTTGTGACACATAACCAATTATTGGTTTGACACTTTGTTTTGCAAGAATCTTTAAAAAAAAAACTTGCATCGTTGAAAAATCTTGAATAGTATCAATTTTTAATTTACAATTTTCATCCGATTTTGACGTTTCTTTTTAAATAAAAGCTTATTAAACTTTAAAGAGATTCGTGACAGGCGACTTTTTTTAAATTATTTAAATCATTTTTTATTAAACAACAAAATTGATGTTTTTTAATATTCAAAAGTGCCATTTTTTAAAGATTTTCACATTAATAGAAAAAGGTCTTGAATCAGTGCAATAATAGGGTGGTCGAAATTTATACCTGTACGTCTTGACAAAGTGGGCGGAGAACGTCTGGAAAAGTCCTGTTTGGCTGCCGTCTTTGTATGACAGCTTCGAGTTTAATTATATACCAATTTGGAACTAATTTAGATTAAATTGTTATTCATTACCTGCGTTAGGTCTGATGTTACTTACAATGCCCGGGCAATTTGTGAAATGAGCAATTCCATGTCAAATCATGAAGTTTAACACGGATTTCCCATTAGAAAAAAAGACATTTTTGTAAATTTTATTCAGAAGCGTTTTTTGAAAACAAATGATTGATAATACTACTTTTTATTGACAATTAGATGTTTATATACTTTATTTTGATAATTTATTATTGTTCTTAGACATTTTCTCTTAGTATAGAGTTATAAAGTCGCGATTTTTCCCGAATTATTCAACTTATTATCAATAACTATCTTTTTTATTAATGCTAGAGTTAATTGCCGGTTTTTCTGAAATTTTTCACTTTTTTCACTTTTGCATTAATTATTACCTCACTCTTAGTACAAAGTGGACTATAAGTTGAAAATTTCAGAAGAAAACCGCAAATATCTGGCATTACTATAGGAGAAGATAGTTATAAACAATAACAATTTGCTTAAAAAAAATAGATTTATTAAATTGCATCCATTATTACCTCACACTAATCGAAAAGTGAAAAAAATATTGAATGTTTCACAAAAAATCACAACTTTCTAGAATTATTTAAAGTAATATTATTAAAAATAATACTAAATTGTTTAAACAAACATTTTTCTTAACTTGAATTAATTATTACCTCACTCTAACTGCAAAGTTGAAGTAAGTTAAAATTTGGAAAAACCGCGACTTCCGAACTCTATTCTAAGTAAAAATTTCAGAAAACTATAATAAATTGTTTAAATAATTTATATAAACGTTTAATTATCAATAGAAAGTAATATTTCATGCATTGTAAATTATTAGCGCCAAACACTCGCAAAATCCAATTTTTCACTTATAGGATTCTTTGAGATCCTATAAAACAGACTTTTGCGGGTGATATTTAAAAAGTAAATTTTCATTCGTATTCGAAAAATGAAAAAAAAAACTGCAATGCATTTTTAATTATTTCTCGGAGACTAAGGGAGATCCAATTTTCATATTTACAGGCTTTTTAGATCACATCGTAAACTAGCTTCAAACAATTTTTTAAAGAAAATCAAAAGTGGATTTTTTTCTAAAATTGAGTTTCAATATTTGTTTTTAAAAAATCCAAAAATTGATTAAATTTTTGTTTTCAACAAATATATTAGTTTAACTACCTCTTATTATGAATAATTGGAAAAAAAATCTTAATATATTTAAAATAACAAAAATAATGAAGTTAAAAAAAAAAGAAATAGATAGGGGAAAAAGGGAATAGGTGACTAACTGTGATCCGTGGGATCTGTAATAAACATTAAAATTTTACTTACCAAACTCTATGAAATCCGAAACAGTCTTTTCTCGACGTAAAGAGGAGTTGCAACACTCGTCATATAAAACTAATAAGATATCGATGAGAGTTTCAATGGAAAAGATGTGGCCCGATTTTCCTCCCTGTACTGGACCACCACTAAATAGGGCTTCTAATTGACGCAATCTTCCTCCCACACCTGAAATAAACAGGATTTTTAATGAAAATAAAAAGATCTCAATCTTTAAGCTCAATTTATTCCAAAAATACTTTTAATTCCTAATTTTATTTGAACAGGTTGGTCGAAAACCTTCATTTTCAAAATTCCCTAACTTTTCGCTAACTAATTTTTTATTTTTCTTGACCATTATTCTTTAAACATCAAAATTCTAATATTGTGACATTTTTAATTTAGAATATAGAATCTAGAACAATTTTAATTTATTATTCTCACACAGCCTAACTTACTTGAAAAAACCCGAAAAAGTGACTAATTTCTAATACAAAAAATGAATTAAAGAAATTCGATTCGTAAGACTTCAAAACAATTCAAATGAATTGTAAAAAAGTGTTAATACAAGAAATTCCATTGGTTTCAGTAAAATTGAAGCAAATTTAGAGGAATTTGGGGGAAATCAGAAAAATTCGATGAAATTCATAAAAATTCAAGGTGAATAAAAAAAATTCAAGTGATTTGAAAGGAATTCAAAAATATGAAAAGATTAATTGAATTCAATAAGTTCGAAATGAGTTTTAAAAAATGCAGAGGAATTCTGAAGGATTTGACGAAATGCCTAAGAATTCAAGGTGATTTAAAAGACCTCAAAATGAATTAAACAAAAACTAAATAAAAATCCGAAAAATGTATTGAATAGAGTGAATTGATTAAATTTAAAAGAATTCAAGTGGATACAAAAATGCAAGAGAATTCCAAAGAATTCAGGATAAATTAATAAGAATTCAGGATGGATTCCAAATGACATCAAATAAATTGCAAAAAATATTTTAAAATCTATTGGAATCGTTGAAACTTCACGAAATGCTTCATTTCTTGTGAATACAGTTTTTGAAATCCATTAAAATGTTATAAAACTCCGTGAAATTCTATGAAATTTGATACTTCTTGAAATCCTGGAAAATTTATTAAAATACCTTGAGAGTTTTTGAAATCCCATAAAATCATTGAAATCCTCGGAAATCTCATAAAATTCCTTGAAATCTATTGAAATATTTTTAGATCTTATTTACCTATCTATTTTTTACCATGAGTGCAATGTAGTAACAATACGATTTTTACATATATGGTGCACAAATACATGAGCTACTATATATATAAAAATTGTCGTGTTACTACATTGCGCTCATGGTAAAAAATAGATAAGTTGAATTTCGGATAATATTTAACAACATGCTAATTCACTGATTTTGTTAAATTTTATTTCCAAAACTTCACCTTAGTTCTCCATCTTTTTCTCGAGAGCTAAGTTGAAGTTTTGAAAAGAAATTATAACTGAAAAAAATATAAAATAAATAAATAAATAAATATATATATATATATATAAAACTAACATACTATAACTAAACATATATCAAAAATATAAAACTAAATATATATAAAAAATATTTTCTTTCCAAAACTTAACTTAGCTCTAGATCTTCTTCTCAAAACCAAAGTTGAAGTTTTGGAAAGAAAATATAACAAAATCAGTCAATTAATACGTTATTAAATATTATCCAAAATTTAATTAATTTATTTTTTACCATGAGCGCAATGTAGTAAAACGATGATTTTTACGTATATAGTAGCTCATATAATTGTGCACCATATATGTGAAAGTCGTTTTGTTACTCAGTTACGCTCTATACAAAATGACTACATAAAAATCGCAAAAACTACAAAAGTGGCGATTTTTGCAAAACAAGCTAAGTTTAGCGTCTTTTTTCATAAGGGTCCTATCAATTAACACAAAAAGTATATGTATTTTTGGAATCCTTATATTTACCAAATTAATAAAAGAATAATAATGATCTCGATAATAAACATTAAAGAATATGATTCAGGGGAGCCGATAAAGGGCCTTTATCGAAACCCCTCCTTTCTTGAAAATTTTTCAATCGATTAAAAATTCCTGGGAGTCTTTTGGAATACCCTAAAATATTTCACTCTAAAATCTTAACACTTGTTTGAAACTCTTTCAAATTATTGAAATCTGTTAAAATACCCTAAAATATTTCAAAAGAATTCAAGACAATTCAGAAATACGTGACCTTTTTATTTTAAAAAGTTATGTAAAAACTTCTGTAATTCAGGAAGCGCCTTTAATTAATATTGCAGGGGCAACAATCTTCTTTTCAGTCTTACGTGTGGTCATAATAGTAATCTATATTCCACCTGTCATTTCGGTTCAAATTCTTGAGATGATACTCCTGGCTCTGGTATCTATCCGCGAAATTTCTGACCATAAAATGATTATCCTGGGGCATTTTATTATTCCCAACTTCAAAAATCATTTTACTAATATCCAGGTTGACAATGAAGCAGCTTTATTCACATATTTTTGTGAATACTTTGAGTTGAGTCAATTTAATTTTATTGAGAATTGTAATAATCGTTACCTTGATTTAGTATTTGCTAAAGCAGAAAGTCAGAATTAATAAAGTTGCTGTTCCTATCCTAACAGAGGACACATACCACCCATCCCTAAATGTACAATTTTATCTGAATTTGAGAAATAAGATTTCCATTCCAAAATTTTCTGATAACTCCAAATTTATAAGGTATAATTTCAAAAAAGCTGATTTTAATTCACTTTATATGAGTTTAAACAGTATAGATCGGTCATTTATATGGCTTTGTGACGGACCCGAGCAAACAGTTTATTCCTTTTACATGCTCGTTTATCATATAATTCACAATACTGTTCCATTATTTAAATTGAATAAATCAATGGACCGTTTTCCGTCATCGTACACTTATGATATAACCACCGATATCAAATTGAAAAATAAATTTAAGGATAAACATGACTCTACTAATAACCCTTATTATCTTGTTATGTTCAAAAAATTACGCGCTCGTATAAAAAAGCATATTGAAATTGCCTTTGCTGGATTTACGCACAAAGCAGAGGTAAACGTAATCTTAGATTTTAGAACCATCAACATTTTCGTCATATGTCAATAGATTAAAGCATGATCATAGAATACCAGGTGTAATAAGTTTTAACAACATCGGATTTTCATCTTCTCAGGAAATAGTACAGGCTTTTGCTTACTATTTTAGCAGTGTTTTTATTAAGTCTACTGTTCCTACATCTTTACTAGATAAGTCGCATCACCGACGACTAGGTGATAATATTCAATTTTCTGAAAGCACTGTCTCAAAAACTATTAAAAAGTTGCCAAATAAATTTACTGCTGGGCCTGATATGATACCCGCGTTTGTAGTTAGGGATTGTGAATTTGTATTTACTCCAATTCTTACCAAAATGTTTAATCTAGCATTAGAACGTGGTACATATCCTGAGGAATGGAAAAAGGCCAGAGTTTGTCCTGTATTTAAGAAAGGACTCAAATCTGAAGTTACCAACTACAGGCCTATTGCCATCTTGAATAATTTTTCTTAAGTGTTTGAATTATGCCTACATGATTTTATATATACTCTTATTGCTAAAAATATATCAACATTTCAACATGGCTTCATTCCACGGAGATCTACCAATTCCTATCTACTTGTGTTTACGCAGAATATAAAGGACCTTCTTGTCCATTACGATCAGGTTAATGCTATCTTTACAGATATTTCTAAAGCTTTTGATAAGGTCTTTTGACGGCATTGAACTGGAGAGGGCTGAGGTGTATTTAGATCTAGGTATTTTACTAGATGGTCGTTTGACTTTTAATGACTACATAGTTGAGTTGGATGCTGGTGCAAATAAAACTCTTGGCTTTCTGGTGAGAGCATGCAGCCATTTTAAAACAACAAATCCGCTTATGACATTATTTTGCTCACTTGTTAGATCGAAACTTGAATATGCGTCTATCATCTGGTCCCCACATTCAAAAAAGCATATAGCTGCTAGTGAGAGCTGTCAAAGGCGTTTCCTTAAATACCTAGCGTTTAAGGAGGACAAACTTTACCCTCCCCGGGGATCTGACCACCAGGCTTTGCGTAATAGATTCCATATGTAGGCTCTCGAAGATAGACGAATATTCGCAAGCATTAAAACACTGTTCCAAATTATCCGAGGACTAATTGATCGTCCATCATTACTTGAATGTATTCCGATAAATGTACCCCATTTTAACTCTAGAAACTCGCCTGTGTTCTATTTCTCAAATTCTAAGAGTAATACCTCTCCGATTTTCAATATGTGTAATTGCGCGAACAACGTCATGTTAATCAATAAGAATCTTGATTTATTTTATATGTCTTTCGGAAAATTTATGAATGTTTTGCATGAGTTTTTTGAACACACGAACACAATGTAAAAGTCTGCCTGCGTACTCACATCTATATTTATTGTACATAATGTACATTTTTGTAGCCCTATAAGTGGTTCTTTGAACTTTTGGGCTTTCTTATTTTCCAAATAAATAAATAAAAAGTGCCTTTAACTTTTCCCTGATTTCCAGGTTTCCCTGACCTTCGGCCACCCTGTTTGACGGTTAATTTGATCATTTCTTTTTCTAACGGACCCTTATTTTCTAAAAAGAGTTTTTCCACTTTCTCTAGTTTTTTTTTTTGTTTTGTAGAAGGGTGTGTGAGCCCATGGTTGATATTCTTAATTTGATTATTTTATCATTTATATAGCAATTTTTACCGTTTATAGCAAGTCCTTTAGGCATTATGTCTGGTGGTGGGTGACTGTAGTTTTGCGGTGGGTCCGACATGATTTCTTGTTGGTGAAGTGACTCCTCACCACGATCTTTTAAAGATGCTTCTGTCATCGTTGAAGACAGTTTCGAACTCTTTATCCCACCACGTCATTACGGGACAATGAGTGCGCTGAAAATTAATTATAAGTTTTTAAAATCTAGAAATACTTTATAACATTTTAGTCTATTATTTTTAAAAACTCCTACCAAACTCTTCTACCAACCAATTAAACATTTCCTTACACCTTTTCAATGAACAAATTATTTTATAAATTATTCAAGAAAGTTGAGAAGAAACTCATAGCTAATTTCAATTTTATTTTGCTTGAAAGTATTAAATTTAAGTTTTAATGATAGAAATTCAAATATTGAAAGAATTACTTTCCAAAAGCTTTAAAGTATCAAACTAATATATGAAGAAATAATGAGCTGCAATTAGGTATGTAATAATAAATAAGAATACAGGTTTACAAAACAGTATTTTTTAAAGAAGCAATTACTTATGCTATCATTATGCTAATAGTGCAAGTTCATGAATCATATATCTTGCAATATTTATGTGAAAATCTATTACTAGTATAAAATAGCATTCCTAGATTACTGATCATTATTCTCGATTCTTCAGAATAACGAATCTTCTCATGAACAAACAACAATTAAAAATTCACAATACAAATTTTCCAATTACTACAAATTGAATTAATTGCTTTTCAAATTGCAATCCATACCAGTTTGAAACATTAAATATCATGAAGCCAAATTCTTTCTTTAGATTTCGTCTCCTTTTAAATTCACAATTCTTTAACACACATCCATTCAATTCAAAACAAACCAGCCACTTTTAATCCTCATCCACCAATGTTTTGACAATTCAAGAAAACATTCTTTACGTTACTCGTATCAGTTTCCAAATAAACTATCCCCAATTAACAATAATTAACAAGACTCTCGATTTAATCAGCACTCCAGAAGATTCAAAACTCTTCTAAAAACATTGAAAATCGTTTTCCCGGTATTGATATTTTTATACCGGAATGTCATATTTTGTCATTCCACGTTTCATATACAAATAGAAACTCAGGAAGCGTTCGAGTGCCAAAGACAAGGTTCTTCTTCATGAAGCGAAATATTTTAAGACAAAGAAAGCAGCTATAATCACGATACCAAAACCGGAGCAAAAATGGAAAATTTTGTAATAACACCCCCGCATTGATTCCAACTTCCGCTGCGAATTTCACAAGCATTAATGATTTTTAGTGTTCGGAAGTTAATCAAAAAAAGGAATTGTTAATAGTTACAATTACAATTTTTTCATTAAAATTGATTAACTAAAAGACGACCACATTCTTGACCATATTTGCTATAATTTTCAATTTTCAAAATTTGTATTTTAAGGAGTTGAAATTAAAATTTAGAGACTGTCAATTTAAAATTGAGCATTGTTTTTTTTTAATGGTTTCGATCTACAATTTCATAAGGCATTTAAATTTAAATGCGAATTTTACAACGAATTGAAAGTGACGTTTTGAAAAGGTTTCTAAAAGTGAGTTTTTAAAGTAATATTCATAATTACAGATACAATTACAATTGTTTAATCAAATTGATTAATTAAAGGACTACCAAATTCTTGACCATGAAAACTCTAATTTTTAATGTTTGAAATCTGTATTTTGAGGAATTATTATGTGAAAAATTAAGACTGTCGATAACATTTTGAAAACGTTTATAAAAGTGAGTTTTAAAAGAAATATTCGTAATCATAGTTATAGATACAATTTTTTAAATTAAAATTGATTAATTAAAAGACGACATTATTCTTGGCCATAAATCTCGAATAAAGCTCGAATAACAAAAATGATAATCTGTATTTTAAGGATTTAAAATGTAAAATTTTGTGACTAGCACTTTTTAATTGTGCAATTGAATTAAAATGCTAAATGCGAATTCTAGAACGAATGGAAAGTGACAACATTTTGAAAAAGTTTCTAAAAGTGAGTTTTAAAGCTAATTTTCATAACCATAGCTACGATTACAAATTTTTTTGTATTAAAATTGATTAATTAAAAGGCGATCACATTTTGTACGATAATTCTGTAATCATTAATTTTAAAAATCTATATTTTACGGAATTCTAATGTAAAATTTTAACACTGTCAATTTAAAATTGTGCATTTTTCAAAATTGTTTTCAATCCAATATTTCATGAGGCACTTAAAATTGAAATGTTACATGAGAATTCTTGAACGAATGGAAAGTGACAACATTTTGAAAACGTTTCTAAAAGTGAGTTTTAAAAGTAATTTGTATAATCATAGTTACAATTATATATAAATTAAAATTAATTACAAGTCGACCAAATTCCTGACCATAAATGCTAAACATTTTTATTTTCAATATCTGTATATTAAGGATTTAAAGTATAAAATTGTGAGACTATCAATTTGAAATTGTCCATTAACTTTTTTATTGCTTTCGACTAAAATGTTTATAAGACATTTAAATTGAAATGCCAAATGTAAACTCTTGATCGAGTGGAAAGTGACAATATTTTGAAAACATTGATAAAAGTGAATTTTAAAATTATTGTTCATAATCACTGTTATAATTACAAACTTTCTAAATTAAATTTGATTAATTAAAAAAATACCACATTCTTGACCATAAATGCTCTAATTACTCTAATTTTTAATTTTCAAGATATGAATTTTAAGGATTCAAAATGTAAAATTTTGATACTGTCAATTTGAAATTGTGCATTTTTTAAAATTGTTTTCAATCCAAATGTTCATAAGGCATTTAAATTGAAGTGCTGAATGCGAAGTCTTGATCGAATGGAAAGTAAAAACATTTTTAAAACGTTTATAAAATCAGGTTTTAAAAGAAATTTTCAAAATCATAGTTATAATTAAAAATTTTCTTATTAAAACTGGTTTATTAAAAAATACGACTAAATTTTAAACCATAAATGCTCTAATTTTTCATTTTCAAAATCTGTATTTTAAGGATTTAAAGTGTAAATGTTGTGATTGTCAATTTTAAATTGTGCAATTAAAAAAAAATGCTTTAAAACTAAAATTCCACGAGGCATTTAAATTGACATTCTTAATGTGAATTCTTGAGCGAATGAAGAGTGACATTTTGAAAACGTTTCTACATGTGTGTTCTAAAAGTAATTTTCATAATCACAATTTCAAATTTTTAAATTAAAAATGATTGATTAAAATACGACCAAATTCTTAACCATAAATGCTGTAATTGTGAATTTTCAAAATCGGTGTTTTAAGGAATTAAAGTGTAAAACTTTAAGGCTGTCAATTTGAAATAGCGCATTAAAAAAACATTTTTTTTTTAATCTAAAATTTCGTAGGGCATTTAAATTGAAATTCTACAATGAATGCGAATTCTTGGACGAATGGCAACAGACAACATTTTGAAAACGTTTCTAAGCATGAGTTGTAAAAGTAATTTTCATAATCACAGTTACAATTTTTTATTAAAATTGTTTAATTAAAACACGAACAAATTCTTGACCATACAGCTTTAATTGTTAATTTTCAAACTCGGTGTTTTAAGGAATTATAATGTAAAATGTTAAGACTGTCAATTTGAAATTGTGAGTTAAAAAAAAAGAGTTTTAAATGTAAAATTTCATAAGGCATTTAAATTGAAACGTAAAATATGAATTCTTCAAGGAATAGAAAGTGACATTTTGAAAACGTTTCTAAAAGTAAGTTTAAAAACTAATATTCACAATCAATTGATTTTCTAACAAAAAATCGAATTATTAGTGTTTTAAATTGGTTTTCCATATTAATTTGTTTCTACATAAAAAAACAGAAGATAAAACATATTTCAGGCGCTGAGAATTGTTAAGTTGTGTATTTTTATTTCAAACTGCTTCCTTTTTTGCTAGTAGTATACATGAATCAACATTATATTTGAAGATTTGTTCAACTTTATACAAATTTAAAAAAAAATTACTTGAAAAGACTGTTTCCAGAATTTTTATTATTTCTAGTAGGCAATTTCTCTTTGCATTTTATGTAAGAAAATCAATGACATATTATTGTACACAAAATTACCAGCCATTAACTTTTTTTTCAAGCATAAAATTACAGAATAAATTAATGCTTCCAGTACAAAATCTGCAATTAAAAAAAAAACTGTAAACTTACAGTCGTATAAACATTCCAGTTTATATAAATACATGTTTTTTCATTGGTAGTTGTGTGTCAAGTATCAGGATACTTAAAAAAAAAGATTAAACGCAAAAAATTATAATTTTCTGAACTTGCAGCAACTGAATCTACTTCTTCACACATTTTTTTTTTTGCAATTGATGATATGGTCCGATGATAAAAATAGAAAATGAAAAACTAAATATTATTTTTCACTGCAAGTTGCATAAATTTGTACCTAATTTAATGCTAGAAAAAAATTGCCAACCCTTTGACGTTTTACTGGATTTAAATTTCAGCAATTATTTCTCTCCTTAAAACTAACTAAGAAGAGGAACTGAGCTAACGAGGTCTGGCTTCTTGTCAAAAATCAATTTCCCAAGCGATGCACGACGAGCACACCTACTGGGAAAAGTGAGCTTTTATTTCACGATATCCACCTTCGATAATTAAAGATTCGTCACGCTTAAATTACGTAACCTAGCACGAAGGTAGCTAAAATATTTAGCTAAAATACGCAATAAGACAAACGCGCGCTCTCAGAACGTGTAAATAAAAAGTCCATATAAAAATAGTACACTGGGGTAGGGCAACAGTATTCGGTACGTAATCAGGCACGTCCCGAACCAGCCATACGAAGAATTACGAGTAGCAACCTGAAATATTTCTTCCGTCCACGAAATTATACGAAATTCCAAGATTCACGAGGTGCACGAATCGCATTTTTTCGTAGCAAAGGCAAATGCCTCGTCCACTGTCCTAATTTCTCTTATAACCTTATCACAGCACCGCACTTCGCTTCTATTTATCATTGTGACGTAAAATCCACTGCATTTCGACTTATTTCGAGAAAAAATGCCGAGTCCACTACCTAGAAGATATCGGGAAAATGAATCAGCGTACCTGCACTGGGCAGCTCCGACCAATTTGTTTAATTGTTTGTTACGGGCACCATTTAATTAACACTAAACATCTTGTATCACCACCTCCAAACTTCTCCAAACTAAAGAACCTCCGTACCCCCTGCTAGTTGACCCCCTGGCAGCCTAGCAGGAGACCCGTCTAAAAAATATGGCACCTCCTACGTCACTGACAACCATTAACTACGAGACACAGATTGGCAAAGAGAGGGAGAATATTTCCGAGATTAAGGCCATGTCACAGGGTTAGTTACCTACATTGCCGGCGATTTTTTCAAAACATTGCGATTTTCAAAAAATATAACGCGTTTTAAAAACGATATATCCGTAAGAAACTTTAGAAATTGCAAGCGAGAACACTGAACAACGTTTTAAGGTCTGTTTGAGGCGAAAAATTGCAAGAAAAGTTGGGCGATATTTCTACACAATTGAAAAAAGAAGCATACGATTTGGTACTTTCATGATTTTTTTAATTTCAGACCTCCTCCCCTATTTCAAGGATTCGTAAAGTTTTAATTACCCCCCCCCCTCTTACGTAAGATTTATTATTGTCACCGTAAACGAGATTTGAAGGGATTTCAAAAGATTTCAAATAATTTGAAAGTATTTCAACGAATTTCAAGGGATTTTAAGGTATTTCAAAGGACTGCAAATAAGTGCTTAAAAGAATTGCCAAATTTGTACAGAATTTAACGAGATTTTCCAAAGCTTTTTAGGGATTTCATGGGATCCCAAAGAACGTTAATTGATTTTAATAGGATTACAAAAGTTTTAGGGTAGAATTCCAAATTAATTAAAAATAAGATTCCAAGAGTTTGCAGAAATTATCTAGTACAATTTCTGAAAAAACTCTAATTTTTTCAAAGGATTTTACAAGATTTTTCTATTGAACACGAAATTATCAGGGGATTTGAGTGGTATTTCGAAGGTAAGGTAGGAATCCGGTCACGTGACCGGATTCCTAATTTACCGACTCTTTTTTTTATTTCCTAACTTATTTTCACACGAATAGCCAGATCGAGTTGAAAATTTGGGATAATAAATAAGAAGATCTGAGAAAGGTGGGTCTAGTCCTAAATTTTAATAATTATGAAAAAGCCAAAAAATTATTTACAAAACAAACTTTTTTCATAATTATAAAAATTCAGTACGAGACGCACCTTTCTTAGTGCTTCTTATTTATTATACCAAATTTTCAACTCAAGGTGGCGCTTTGTGTGAAAATAAGTTAAGAAATAAAAAAGTGTCGTTAAGGTAGGAATTTGGTCACGTGACCCACTCATCGCATGGCCTTAATGGATTTTCAAAGATTTGAAGAGGTTTCAATTATTCTACGGGGTCTTGAAGGATTTTAAGAGATTTCAGAAGATTCCAAAGTATGTCGATTTGAGATGATTTCGTCATATTTAAAAAGATATAACGGAATTATGAAGGATGTCCAAATATTATAAAAGATTTTAAGGAATTTCGAGGAATTCAGATTGCTTTTCAAATCTGTTAATAGATTTAAATATATTGTATGGGATTTAAAGAGATTTTAAATTAAGACACGGGATTTCAAAAGATTTTAAAGGATCTCATGTGATAGAAAAATATTTTCACCAATTTTTAAGGATATCAGGAGATTTTAATAAGATTATAAGATTTTATAAGATTTCAAATGATTTAACGGAATTCCAGGGATTTTAAACGTTTTTGAGAGATTTTAAGGGATTTCCACGTCTTTCAAAAGATAGCCTCTGAATAAGTATACTGGGGAATTAATTTTTATTTTTTAAGGACTATTCAATGGAATACTAAAATTATAATAATTATTGTTTATTATGAAGATATTACAAAATAAACAAACATTTTCCCATGCGTTTGGTGCCAATGTTTTCCTCTTAGCACTCGTCGAAAAGAAGTTAGCTGGCGATTAAGTGAAAATGCCTGAATGGAACCCCCGCCTTTTTCATTTGATCTTAAAATATTGTTTTTAATTTAAATTCTATGTTAGGAATTAATTTTACCGACGGAGCAAGACGTCATGATATCGTTGCGCAGAAGAGTACGAAAAGAACATGTCTCGCGCAACACTACACCTATTTTACTTCGACCTTGTACTTCTGTCAATGTGTTCATCCGCATGGACATAGGAAGGTAGGGGACAAGGCACGTCCTCCCAAACTAGGGCGAGGGGGTTGAGTATAAGTTACAAGGGGGAGTCTACCATCTTACCATGTAACTTTTGGCGGGAATTTCAAAACAGAAACATGACGAAGCAGTTTTTCATTTGAAAAAACTAATTCTCAAATAAAAAAAAAACAATTTTCTACCAAATGATTGAATTTTTGAGAAAAAAATGAACTTTGTACAATATATTTGAATTTTTAATTCAAAAATATAAGGAATATTCCATTTCTTAATTGAGTATTTAATTTTGTACATTTCAACTAAAATGTGTTTATCTTCTAATACTTGTTTGAAAAGTACTGTATATTTGGTAACTGTTCCAATTTTATATTGGATAATAACTTCAGTCTCCAGTTGTCACATTTTCAACTTGCTTTAAAATGTTTCATCTTTAAATTTTGTCAAGAGTATTTATTTTTAATAGTCTGCACTTGAAACGTGTACCTTATTCATTCATAAATAATTTATTTGAATGAAATATGAAAAATAATAGAAAGTGTTTACAAAAATAAAAAATAAAGTAGGTATAGGTACTACAAAATCTTTTCACAATCTATATCTTTCAAAGTTCTAGTGAACTCTTTAAGCCCCCATTAAAAATTGCGTAAATCCCTTAAAATGTTTGAAATCGTTGAAAATTTCTTGGAAATGTTTTAATCTCTTGAAAATTCCTTTGAATATTTTAAAATACCGTGAGATATTTAAAATCTTTAGAAATTCCTTAAAACTTTTCAAACCTCTTTTTAATTCCTTGAAAGTTTTAAAAATATCCTTTAATCTCTAAAATCCTGTGGAATTTCTTCAAATTATTGAAAGCCATTACAAATTCCTTAGGATCTTTTAAAATACCCTGAAATGTCGTTGCGGGGTTGAGTAATTCAGAGGGGAAGGCCGCCATCTTAGCATGTAACAAATATATATAGATATAGATATATACTGTGTATCTTCAATCGTGCGAAGTACGAAAGTTATTGTATACATATTGCTTTTTTTTACAAGTTTTAATTTATTTTCTCTTGTTGAACTGTAAGAAGTTGACAAGAGGAAAAATAGTGAATTGTGTAGTTCCTGTTTGCAATAATTATACAGGAAGGAGGAGTAAGCAGAAAGCTTTGAAGGTTACGTTTCACATGTAAGTAAAAAATAATTCATTTTTTAAATTAAATAAACCTAAATATATGTTAAATATAAATAAACAGGTAAAAGCAACTTAATAAACTCAATGAAACCGTGCGACATTATCGTATAAAGGCTTTAAGTTATACATAACCTATCAAACTTAGTGAAGCTTGATAGGTTATGATAGGTCATGAACTGAGAAGTTCCTACTTGCTTTCTTTAAGATTTGTTTATTATCTTATGCTATAATTTTTTAAAGGTTTCCGAAAAATCCAGTTAAAAAACAGGAATGGGCGGATAGAATCGGAGTACATGCAGGAGCTTTGACGAGACACTCGAGGATTTGCTCATGCCATTTTCCAGAAGAAATGATTGGTAGAACTTCCGTCAGCTGTGTGAGACTTCGAGATAATGCTGTGTCAGACAACTCTACGGGAAAATTATTCTGTTTAAAGGGCAGTAATTACCAAATTAACTGCAATCAGAATTGTAAATTTGATGTATGACACGTAAGATGTGTATATAATGTATATTAAAAGAATTATATTCCGGAAAAAAGTTATTTTTCTTTATCCTTCAATAGTTGTATTTTAAAAAAGATTATAAACAATTTAAAATATTTCAGGGTATTTTAAAAGATCCTAAGGAATTTGTAATGGCTTTCAATAATTTGAAGAAATTCCACAGGATTTTAGAGATTAAAGGATATTTTTAAAACTTTCAAGGAATTAAAAAGAGGTTTGAAAAGTTTTAAGGAATTTCTAAAGATTTTAAATATCTCACGGTATTTTAAAATATTCAAAGGAATTTTCAAGAGATTAAAACATTTCCAAGAAATTTTCAACGATTTCAAACATTTTAAGGGATTTACGCAATTTTTAATGGGGGCTTAAAGAGTTCACTAGAACTTTGAAAGATATAGATTGTGAAAAGATTTTGTAGTACCTATACCTACTTTATTTTTTATTTTTGTAAACACTTTCTATTATTTTTCATATTTCATTCAAATAAATTATTTATGAATGAATAAGGTACACGTTTCAAGTGCAGACTATTAAAAATAAATACTCTTGACAAAATTTAAAGATGAAACATTTTAAAGCAAGTTGAAAATGTGACAACTGGAGACTGAAGTTATTATCCAATATAAAATTGGAACAGTTACCAAATATACAGTACTTTTCAAACAAGTATTAGAAGATAAACACATTTTAGTTGAAATGTACAAAATTAAATACTCAATTAAGAAATGGAATATTCCTTATATTTTTGAATTAAAAATTCAAATATATTGTACAAAGTTCATTTTTTTCTCAAAAATTCAATCATTTGGTAGAAAATTGTTTTTTTTTTATTTGAGAATTAGTTTTTTCAAATGAAAAACTGCTTCGTCATGTTTCTGTTTTGAAATTCCCGCCAAAAGTTACATGGTAAGATGGTAGACTCCCCCTTGTAACTTATACTCAACCCCCTCGCCCTAGTTTGGGAGGACGTGCCTTGTCCCCTACCTTCCTATGTCCATGCTAGTCCCCTACCTTCCTATGTCCATGGTTCATCCGGTGAAATGTGAATACTGTGCTGTTTATATGTGTATATATGCGGTTGAATGTTGATCGTTCAAAAAATAGTGAAAATTCTTGGAGAGAAGCTTTAAAACTTGCGATTTAGAACGCAATAACAACAAATGCTTCAACAGCAGAAACCTGCAAAAGAGGTAAGTGAAATTATTTCTGTAGAAATCCAAAAATCAAAGGATTTGTGTTGTTTTATAACCAAATTTGAGGTTAGCTTTGACAGGCGCTTCAGCTATAGTTTCATTTTTACGATTTATTTTGGTCTTTTCTTGTAGATTATTTTGTTAGGATTTTATAAAGAAGTAGGTTTCTGATTATTTGTGTTTGTTTCTTCTTGATTTGCAGCAGTATGTCGAACCAATGCAGGTTGATGCTCCTGCGGAGGATAATGACAACACGGAAGAAGAGTCCTACGTTGTCGAAAATCCAACGCTGGTAAGTTTTTTTCCTGTATATTTATATTTTTAATCTTCTAGTTAAATTGCCATTAACGACTTTTCATGCGCACTATATTTATGTTATGATTCTCACTCTAATTTACAGCATTTTATTGTGGACTTGCAATTGTTTTCTTTGTTCTTGTATTTTGACTGTAAGAAATTATAGCAATTATTTGTAGAAAAATATATTTTCAGACACTTTACTGGTATTTTAGGTTCTAGGAACTTTTCAATTTTATCCTTTTTAATATTCTGAATCAAAGAATTGTACGCCAACCTCTTTTTTGATGTTCAAGTTCTCTTAATTTTGATTATTGCAGAGTTTTAAAGGTTGAAGGCTCTCAAAATTCTGTATAAAATCAGAATGTCTAGCGAGCCGGGAAAGCCCGGGATTTTGTGGTCATAAACTTAAATTCGAAATTTTTATTTTCTGCGTAAGATTATTATTGTCAAATAATAAGTTTTAAAAGTGTAATTTATCCTGTTTCAAAAAAGACGCGAAACACGGCTAATAAACATCGTTTTATTTTAGACATTAGGGAATTTTTTTAAAGTAAATTTCCGATTGTATACTTGCCCTGAGTTTTTAAACTTATTTGTTTTAGGGTAAGGTGGAATTTTTTCCAATAAATTAAAAAAAAATGATACTTTTTGTGTGTTTTCAATAAAATAGCCATACAAATTTAATAGTACAATTAACTTTTTTATATACCATTTTTTAAATATACACTACCGGCAAGAACTATGGAATACTAGGTTATAGTATTTTTGACCACTATTTTATAAATATTGCAAAAAAAAGTCTGGATAAAAAATGTTTCTCAAATTTTGAGTATCTTTCATATTTCAATTTTCTTGGGCTTATTTTAAAGGGTAATTTTCATATAATATAATTAACGTATTAAGAAAACTGTGCTGATGTTTCCTTAAATTCTGTCAAGGTCTGAAAATTAAATAAATGAGATGAAATAATTTTTTATTGTAAAATTGTTTATAAATCTTTTGTTGAAGTATAAGAAGTTTTTGAATTTTTATTACTTATTTCTTCTATGTTCAGACCTTGGCAGAATCCAAGGAAAAATCAGCTTAATTTTGATATATTACATGCCTTTAAATTTTCGTCTTGCCTTGTTTCACATTTTATTTCAGAAAGAATAAATGTTTCATTTTTTTGATACACATGATGTTTCGACTTTTCATTTCAAACTATTTTCTTTAGCACTTGTGTTAAACAGGTCCTCTTGATAAAATCATTCAGATTCTGATAAAATAATATTAATTTTGTAAATTTTAAGTATCTTTGAGTGCTTTTTTAACTAATAATGAGGTGCGAAATTGAGACATATATAATAATAGAAAACGGGGGAAAATTTTATTTTGTTACGGGAAATCCGAGAAAGTGAAAGTGAAATTTCGTTAAACATCCTAAAAGTAAGCCCAAGATGAAGCCAGTTTGTATGTTTATAAAGTAGAGTGTAGAGTCTAGAAGAGTGTAGAGTGTAGAATAGTTAAAATTTTAATGTTTTCTTAAATTTGAAATATCTGAAATAATCAATATTTTTAAATGTTCTTAGGCTGATTTTAAAGTTAAATGAATATATATTTCGAGGAACTATCATAGAATCTTTATGATTATATGAGCCGCTCAGAGGAAACCGTGATAAGTCCTATGTTAAAACATAGGACTTATCACGTTTTTCCTCTGAGCGCCTTATATGTTTGATATATTTCACCAAAAAAAGGTTTTTGTCAGAAAGAATATTGAAATTTTGCCAACTTTCTTTATTTAAACTTTAACTTTCTGCAACAAGCAAGAAAAAATGGACATTCATGCTAGTCAGTTGTAGATATTCTGTGGAAATTTAGGTTTAAAGTGAGCCGAAAAAAGTTAAAAAATGTTTATTATTTCGGGCGTTATTGGAGATTTAAGCAAACATTAAAATTTGCACTTTTTTTCAACATCTGCCAAGTTGGCTTCACCTTGAGCTAACTTTGTACACAATTTCGAGAACTTTCAACTTGTTAAAAAGTTATAAAAATTGATTTAATTCGATTAAAATAAGAGAATTTAATGAATCTAGTGATCACAGTCCGTCTCCTGTTTTCCCCTTTAAATATTAAAAATTCCCTGAAACACATAAAATTGAAAATTTTGACCAAATTGTCTCCTTTTTTATAAGGTTTCATTTCATTGGTTAAGAACCATAAACAGATGTTCAAGCCATTAGAAAACAAGACTCTTTGAACGAGATTTTTTTTTGCATAAAAATCACTATCGATTTAATCGAGAAACTAAACCCGCAATTTTAATCAATTCTTTAGTTGCAAATCAAAAAGAACTTTATAGATGTTCAGAGGCCAAAATGTTATAAAATAGGGGAAATAAGATTTTTCACGAAAATAGGGGAATAATAGAGGAATCAATTTTTTTTTAATGAAATTAATGTAGGTACTAATATTGAATTTAAATTGAAACCCTGCAAATTCCTAATATTTACAAATTAATTCTCAACGAAAAATGTTATAGTTGATATTTCAACCAAAAATATTTTTGTCTGAAATCATAAACAGTTGAATTCAATAAAAAAGACAAATTTTCTACCAAATTGTTAAATTTTTAAGCCAAAAAGACGAATTGTCTACAGAACACTTCGTTAATATCAACCCGTAAATATGAATTTAAACGAAAAACGTAAAGCATATGATATTTTCACAAAAAAATATCTTAATTTAAAAAAAAAACAGATGAGTTCAACCAAAAAGACAAATTTTCAACAAAATAGGTACATCTTCAACTAAAAGGATAAATTGTCAACTAAAACGTAAATTTACAACAACAAAAAAATGAATTTTTAACGAAGTAATTCAACTTTGAACCAAATTGTAGAATTTTCTACCAAAATAGTTTAATTTTAAACAAAATAGTGGAATTTTCAACCCAAAAATATGAATTTGATAAAAATGTTAATTTTCAACACAATTAAGTAAATTTTCAACCAAGTGGAATGAACTTCAACCAAAAATAGTTATATTTTCATATTAGGTTGTATTAAAATACGTGATACTGCGTATCAGAGAATATTATGTTAGATGTGGTTGTAGAATCAAAATTTTGGAAGTTAAACATAAGATTTAAAAACGTAGCATGTATTAGAACCCTCTAATAAAGTATAGTTAATTTCTGTTTTTTACACTATAATCTTTTTTAAGCTGATATTAAAAAATATTTTGAACATCGAAGGGCTTTCAACTGATTAAAATATACTAGAAGAAAATATAAAGGTCGTTTTTGTGTGCGTCATTTTTGATATTTTTACATTTTTTTGTGATTTATTTTCATTAGTAAAAATTGCTGAAGTGTTCAACAGATTTTGCAAATCAAGCCAAAAAAGAATGTTTCAAATGCAAAAATAACTAGAAAACTTGTTAAAGAGAAGGCGCTACTCTTATAGGGAACTTTCGTTCAATATTCACCAGGGACCCAACCAAAACTTTCGTTCCATTTCGTTATTGACAGAAAAAAATTCTTTTTTATTAAACTTTGATCTGCTATCTCTAAATTTACTCAAAATTAGATAATTTTTGAAACTACATTAATAATTGGATCAAAAATACGTTGTTTAGCTGGCAGTAACGAAATGGAACGAAAGTTTAGGTCTGGTCCCTGATATTCACGAGGTACCCTTATAATAAACAAAATTTTAATAATAAATTAAAGTTCCTTTTAATTCCCTTTTTTAAACTAAAATTGAACTACTGAACCGCTGTGATCCTTGTCAATCATAGTAGTGTATTTGCTATATCTTATGAATTAAAATCTATAAATTCTATAAATAAGTTCTCCTTTTTTTAGGATTTGGAGGTTTACGCCAACAGCTACACCGGGCTAGCAAAACTTTATAGACTAATTTACATCGCAGATCACTGCCCAACTTTACGAATAGAAGCATTGAAAATGGCAATAACATACGTTATGACCACCTACAACGTTACTCTCTACTTGTCTCTTCACAGAAGACTCACACAGGCCTTAAATACTCCAGGCTTACCAGACGTCGCAGCTCAATCCACATCCCAGGATCTCCCAGTAATCGATCAAACCTGGATGGAATCTCGGTCCAAAAAAGCCGCCTTGAAACTCGAAAAGTTCGACACAGACCTGAAAAACTACAAGAGCAATTCCATCAAGGAGAGTATAAGAAGAGGCCACGACGATCTTGGGGATCACTACCTAGACTGCGGAGATCTTGCCAACGCTCTCAAATGTTACTCCAGAGCCAGGAATTATTGCACGAGTGGTAAACATGTCGTGAATATGTGTTGGAACGTTCTTAAAGTTTCCGTTTACCTTCAGAACTGGACTCACGTGATTAGTTATGTCACGAAAGCTGAGGACACTCCAGATTTTCCCGACGTCCACGGCAAAGACAACAATCAAGCAATAGTTACGAAATTGAAAGTAGCTGCTGGATTGGCAGAGTTAGCCACGAAAAAATATAAATCTGCAGCAAAATTGTTCCTCCAGGCTTCCCTCGATCACTGCGATTTCCCCGAACTTATCTCGCCAGGAAACGTAGCCCTCTATGGTGGATTATGCGCCCTGGCGACCTTCGACAGGCACGAGTTGCAGAAGCAGGTCATCTTCAGTAGCTCCTTCAAACTCTTCCTGGAATTGGAACCCCAATTGAGGGACATTATCTTCAAGTTTTATGAGTCCAAGTATGCCTCCTGCTTGAAACTCCTTGATGAAATCAAGGACAATATCCTGCTCGATATGTACATAGCACCGCACGTCAACAGCCTCTATACGCAAATTCGCAACAGAGCTTTAATTCAGTACTTTAGTCCTTATTTAAGTGCTGATATGAGGCGAATGGCGACTGCTTTCAACAGGACGGTTCCTGCCTTGGAGGATGAGCTCATGCAGTTGATTCTTGATGGGCAGATTCAAGCTCGCATTGATTCACATAATAAGGTAACAACGATATTTCATATTCTGATATTTTATGGTGTCTATCTGACCGGGAAACCAGGAAAAAGCCGGAAATTCGATTTAGTGATCGGGATTTTTCATTTGATTGTACTAAAATGCAAATAAAAAGTGCTCTCGTATACGGGAATTTTGTTCACCGGGAAATGGCCGGTATTTTTCTCTCGAATGTACTAATATGTAAATTAAATGTGCTTTTATATATTTTATTACTCTAATTCTGAGTTGGAACATGGAATTTTCAAAACAGAAATTCTAACCTGTGACATAGAATTTCAGTAAAGAAATATAATTTTGAGTTTTGAACAAGGAATTTCCGTGAAGAGTTAGAATTTTGACTTTGGGGCAGGGAATTTTCGACATAGAACGGGAATTTTGGAAGAGAATTTTAATTTTGATTTAGAAGAGAATTAAAAAAAAACTCTGTTCCAAGTCAGAATTTTTAACAATTTGTAACTTCCCTCTTCCAAGCTTTGAAAAAAGAGACGTGTTTCAATATTTCTGAATTATAATAGAAAATTTGGTAAATAAATATAATTCTGACTTGGAATAGATCATTTTAGAATTTAATTTAATTGTGACTTGATATCCAGAATTCTCTAAAAAAATTATAATTCTGAGTTTGAAACAGGGGATTTCTATAAATATTTATAATTCATTTAAGTTGAAAAACTTTTTCTTGTTTAAAATTCGACTACTTTCTTGAAAATTCTTTTTTTTTTTTGCTGAAAATTAATTTTTTAACCCGAAAACTTAACTATTCGATCTTTGGTTGAAAAAGTATTCCTATTTTGTGGTACAATATTAATCTTTTGGTGCGTAATTCATCTATTTCATTGAAAATTCATTTCAATGCTTAAAAATTCAACTATTTTTTTTGAGAATTCGCTTTTTTTGGTTCAATATTTTTTTTATCTGAAAATATAACTTCTATTTTTTGTTGCATTTTTTTTACTTTAAAATTCATGTCTTATATTAAAACTTCATATTTTTCGCAGGAAATTAATCTTCTTTGTTGAAAATGTATCTTCGTGGTTGGAAATCCATTTTTTGGTAGAAAATTGAACTATTTTGATAAAAATTGGAATTTTTCAACTGAAAATTCATATTTTCTGTAGAAAATTAGTCTTCTTCGATGAAAATTTATCTTTTTGGTTCGAAATTCGTTTCTTTGGTAGAAAATTGATCTTCTTGGTAAATTTTTTTTTGTTAATTTAAAATACATTTTTACCGGATAATTTAGGTATTCCAGTTTTTGTTGAAAATCATACTTTTTTTGTTGTTAAAAGCTCAACTATTTCGTTCAAAAAACATATATTTTGATTAAAATTCATCCGTTTTGGTAGAAAATTAATCTTCATGGTTAAAAATAGATCTGTTTGGATAAAAATTCATCACTTCGCTTAGAAATTTAACTAATTTGTTAAATTTTTTTTCTAAATTTAATTAGTTAACTGAAAATTTAACTATTCCATTTGTGTTAAAATTTTCTTTTGAATATCCTGCTGTTTGTAAAATCGTCTTTTTTTGTAGAACTTTAATCTTCTTGATAGAAAATAGAACTATTTGCTTGAAAATTGATGCATTTTGTTGGAAATTCATCTTTTTGGTAGGAAAGTAATATCATTAGTTGAAACTTCATTCTTTTGAAAAAAATTTTTTTTTTTTTATGAAAATCAAACTATTTTATTTCTGGTTGAAAATTTATTTTCCTTTAGTTAAAAATTCATGTATTATATTGAAAATTGGCCTTTTGATAGAAAATTTCTCTTTTTGATTAATAATTTAACAATTTGGTTGCAAAATAATTTTTTCGATTAAGGATTAATCATTTTAGTTTAAAATTCATTTATTTGGTTAAAAATTTAACTATTTGATTGCAAATTAGTTTTCTTCGTTGTCAGTTAATTTTTGAACTAAAAATGTAACTATTCCATTTTTGCTTGACATTTTTTTATTTTTTTTATTCAAAAATTCATTTATTTTGTTGAAAACTCGTCTTTTTGTTTTGAAAATTCAACATTTTGAAGATTTTTTTCTTCTTCATTGACTGAGAAATCTTTTTTGGTTGAAAATTCCTTTTTTTTTAATTTACCTATTTGGTTGAAAATGCATTTTTCCTTTGGTTGAAAGCTCATCATTTTAGTTTAAAATGTATTTCTTTTTTAGTTGATAATTCAACTATTTGGTTGGAAGTTCATGTATTTTGTTAAAAATTCGTCTTTCTTGGTAGACAGTTAATCTTCTTGGTTGAAAATTAACCTTTTTGGTTTGAAAAATCAAATATTTTGTTAATATTTCATCTATTTTGTTGAAAATGCAATACAATTTGTTTGATTTTATTTTATTAATAAGTGTTAACGCAACAGTACAGATCTGGGAAGTTAAAATCATCCGTTTTGTATACACTCTGATGAGCTTCAATATCCTGATTTTAAGTATATTTCATTGAAATATTTTCTACTTAATATGTGTTCATTAATTTCTGATTACAGATTTTGTATGCCAAAGACGTGGACCAGCGTAGTACAACGTTCGAGAAGTCAATAAGTCTAGGAAAAGAATATCAGAGACGTACACGAATGTTGATTCTGAGAGCTGCAATGTTGAAAAATCAGATACACGTGAAGGTAGATATCCTTCCAAAGATAATTTAAAAATCTCTTAAGAAACTCTGGATTGAATTGAAGCGGGGAAAGCTAAATGGTGCTAAGTCCATTAATCCTAATTTTATAGGAGTGATAATTTATTACCATTTGAACTAGTTTTTTACGTCTTGTGGACTATACGATGACTGCAATATAAAAAAATAGATAGCGCAATTTATGCATGTTTTAATCCAATGGAAACGTCGATGGATTTAGAACCGTTTAGCATTCCCTGATATTGTATATGAAATAATACAAACAATCGCTGATTATATTGCATCAAATCAATAGTTTTATTAGTTACATCATTAAATACATGAAATTAAGAACAAAATAAATATTTGCAGCACTAAAAAAGTAGTTTCAAACATTATTCCATGTATTCAACATCCGAAATGTTTTACGTATCGGAACTCATCTCAAGGCTTCCATTTGAAATAGGATGACAGTGCGCATATCTCTCTGGTTATAAAAATTGCAATAGGCTGCTGCGCATATTCTCTACTGTTTAATTTATTAAGGGTGGAGGGTTGCTTTGATTTCATGGAAAGGTTAAATACTGAGTTTGAAATTTAAAAAAAAATTGAATACTTATCCTTCAGTTTAACAGGGTGGCCGCAGGTCAGGGAAACCTGGAAACTAAGGGAAAGTCAGGGAGTTGGACAAACAAAAATGCAAAAGTCAGGGAATTTCTGTGAGATTTTTTTATTCGTCGATTTTTTAAGATAATGTCACTACAGTCACTTTTTTAAATAAAAAGATCACTTTTCTTTGAATAAATTACCCCATCGGCTAACGAATATTAAATTCAGGTCTATGCCTATTTAACAATTTTCTTCAATTCTTTTGAAATGTTTTAGGGTATTTTTAAAGATTCCTAAAGTTTTTAAACAGATTTCAATAATTTAAAGAGATTTTAAAGCATTTTTAAGATTGTAGGTAGGTTATTTTAAAAAAATCAAGAAGTTTTCAAAAGCTTTAAAAAGTTTAAAAGCATTTCAAAGGATTTGAAATATTTTAGAGTATTTTAAAAGATTCCAAGTCATTTTCAAGCGATTACAAAAGTTTCAAGACATTTCTGAAGATTGTATTGATTTTAAGGGATTTAAACAAAATTTCATGGGGTTTTAAAGAATTTATTAGACTTTGGAAGATATGGACGATTTATAGGATGTATCAGGGTTTAGGATATTTTAAAAGATTTCAAGTTATTTTGTAAGATTTTTGAGAGTTTAAATGATTTGAAGGGTGTTTTAAAAGCTGTTGAGGTTTGACAATTTTAATCAACTTTCCAGGAATTCAGGAAATATCAGCTTTCACGTAATTTCACGGGATTTTATAATATTTTTAAGGATTTCCAAGAATCTATTCACAAGAATTGAGGGATTTCATAGGATTTCAAATATTTTAAGGTCTTTCCAAAGATTTTAAAGAATTTAAAAGATTTTAGGGTATTTTTAAAAATTCCAAGGAATCTCAAAAGATTTTACAGGATTCGAAATATCTTAGGGTATTTTTCATAGTTTCAATAATTCGAAGTGATTCCAAAGAAATAAAAGATATAAGGGTATTTTTTTAAATTCCATGTCATTTTCAAGAACTTTAACAAACGTCAAAGAATTTCAAATGTTGTAAGAAAGTTTAAAACAATCCAATGCATTTTTCATTGATTTCAATAATTTGAAGAAATTTCAAAGGTTTTTAAATATTTCAGGGTCTTTAAAAAGGTTCATAAATTTTTTAAACGGATTTCAATAATTTGAAGGGATTTTAACGGATTTTAGAGTATTTTTACAAATTCCCAGGAATTTTCAAGGGCTTGAAAGAATTTCAAGGGATTTCAAAAGATTTCAAAGGATTTGAAATATTTAAAAATATTCCAAGGAATTTTTAATAAACTTCAATAATTTGAAGGGATTCCAAAGGATTTTAAAGATTGTTGGATATTTTAAAAAATTTCAAGGAGTTTTCAAGAGCTTTAAAAATGTTAAATGTATTTCCAAGGATTTGAACAATTTTAGGGTATTTTAAAATATTCCAAGGCATTTTCAAGAGTTTATTAGACTTTTGGAAGATATGGACGATTCTATAATGTCTATAAGTATTTAGGATATTTAAAAACATTTCAAGTGATTTTGTAATATTTATGAGTTCCAATGATTCTAAGGGATTTTAAAAGCTGTCAAGGTATTTTAATCAATTTTACAGAATTTCAGGAAATATTAGTTTTCATGTAATTTGTAATCATGTAATCATGTAATTTTAAAAGATCCCAATGCTTTCTAATACATTTGACAGGATTTCAGGGAATATCATCAGATTTCGAAGCATTTACTTGAGGAGATTTTCAAATATTCATTGCAATTAATTTGGAATTCGCCCTGAATTTTTATTAATTTATCATGAATTATTTTTAATTCTTCAAAAAAAAAAAATGTATCTCCTTTGAATTCTTTGGAATTCTCTTAAATTTGTTTAATTCACTTGAATTCTTCTAAATTCACTCAATTCTACTATGGATTTTTAAATATTTTTAAAAGTTTTTGTTTAAATTATCCTGAAGTCTTTTAAACTTATCTTAATTTCTTAGACATTTCATCAGATTCTTTTGTATTCCGTTAAATTTTGGTAAACTCATTTCAGTCTTACTGAGCTCAATGAATGTTTTCATATTTCTGAATTATTTTCAATTCACTTGATTTTTTTTCAATTCATCATAAATATTTATAAATTTCATTGAATTCTTCTTATTTCCATTTAATCTCTAAATTCATTCCAATATTACTGAAATAAATTGAATTTTTTTAAATTCATTTGAATTTTTATTTTTGAAGTTAACTTGTATTGTTTTGAAATGTTATGAATGTATCTTAAGTCGTTAAGATTCACCTGGAATCTTTATGAATTTCGTTGAATTCTTTTAAATTCAAACGAACATTAGTCACATTATTAATGCACATTAGTCTCTTTTTGGGTTAGAAAAGCAGTCACTTTTGGTCATTTTTTCACTTTTTTCAAGTAAATTATGATGTGGCAGCCATGAGAATAATAAATAAGAAATTGTTTTGTTCTATTCATAAAAGATTCTATTTCATGGTGTCCAGTGACCTCGAAAACCTGGAATTCTCCTTGAATTTTGCAAACCGGGAAATATCCTTGAATTTTTCACGAAAACCTTGAATTAAATTTCTTTTCCTTTTAAAACAGTTATTTGATTGAAATGCGAACAATAATTTAAATCTTTTAGTCTATTATGAAAGAAACATCTCGTCTTTTACTCATTACAGAATAAATAAAGAGTTTTCTAGGCATTTTTTGTAGACTTTACCAATTATTTTATAGATTGCAATGCACAGACTTTAATATTGTTAATAATTGTGTACGTTTTTTATTTCGTCTCCGCTAATATAGAATGTCAAAGTAATACATTTTTTTGTGATATTCAACTTACAAATTATAAAAATGATTAAATTAAAAATGTCGATGGTTATTCTGTTTCAGAATTAGAATGTGCCATGGAGAGAGTATATCAGATTACAAAACATTACTAAAGATTTCAAAAGGCTTCCAAATATTTCAACGATTTTAAAATATTTCAAAGTTTTTTGAACATCTTACAAAGATTTCGCGGACTTCAAAGATTTAAAAAAAACGTATACATCAGATTTTTAATATTCCACAACAATTTCAAAGAGCTTTTTAAATTTTCGAAAGATTTGCAAAAATAACAGTACACCTGATTTCAAAGATTTAAAAACAATTCGTAGATTTGAAACGATTTCATAAGGTTTCAAAACATTTTAGAAGATTTGAAAATATTTCACTAATATTTCAAATAATTAAATGATTTCAACGAATAAAAAAGATTTCACAAATGTTTCAAAAGATTTGAAGAAGATTTCACAAAAATTTCCCGACGATTTCGAACATTTTTAAATATTTTAGAATTTCAAAAGATTTTAAAGATTTTTTAAATAAGTATAGTAAACCAGATTTCTAAGATTTCAAAAGATTTTACACAGATTAAAAATATGTCAATGATTTTAAAGGAATACGAAAGAGTTCACAAATATTTCACAAACATTTAAACAAAATTTCATAAATATTTCAGAAGATTCGACAAAGATTTCGCAAAAATTTCCCAAAGGTTTCGAACATTTCATAAAGATTGCAAAGATTTCAAAGATTTGAAAAAGGCGTGTACACCCGATTTCAAATATTTCAAAAAGATTTCAAAAGATTTTACACAGATTAAAAATATTTTAATGATTACAAATGTATACAAAAGATTTCAGATAGATTTCACCAATATATCAAAGATTTCATAAAAATGTCAAAAGATTTCAAACAATTTCACAAAGATTTCAGATTTCAAGAATTTTAAAGACGACTTATGCTCGCAAAAAATTATGAATTTGTTCTTTATGGTTCTGCTTTCTATAAATTTCTGGCCAATAAAAAATGAAATGGCTCATTTTCTTCGTCTATAACAAACTATTATTTCATTATTTGATGTAAAAAAGGAGACCTCGAAAAACTTGACTTCTTGATTTGGTAAACCTTGAAAAAACCTTGAATTTCGTTCCTAAGAATCTGGGCACACCCTATATATTAAAAATTTCACAAGATTAGAATTCTGGTCTGTAAATATTATCGGCCAGGGAAAATGAAAAATTATTTAGGCAAAAATCAGGTAATTTTGAAAATAAAGTTTTGCGGTCACCCTCGTTTGAATGTTTCGATTTTCTTCGTTAACTCAATTTCGACCAAAAATGGACTTAGCACCGTTTAGCTTTCCTTGCTTCAATTATCGTTAGTAAAATTTCGACTCAATTTAACCTACTTTCATTAGAATATTCTGAATGATTCATAGAATAAACAAAAAGAACATACACAGGGCGGCGAGATGTCCGTGGCTCCAGGAAACAGCAGTCAAACTCCAAGGAATTGATGCTCGACTCTACTTTGTGATTAAATACATCGTATAATTTGATCAGAAACTTCGATTAAAGTATTTGTTCTTTGAACTTCTACAGTTACTCATTTTTTTCAAGAAAAAAAATATAAATTTGAGTTGTGACTTTCGCATTTTCAATAAAGTTTATTACATTAAAATGAGACAATCTCTATTTTTTAACTGTAAATGTCTAAAGGGTTTTAGAATTAAATATATCGATTGGTAAGCAGATTATTTAATTTGAGCTGCCTTTATACAGTACCGTCGGAATCTGTCGGTACTTGCAGCACGAGTACTATTAAAAATCACCGTTGATTTTGAAACGTGATTAATCCTTCAAAAAAGGAGTGAAAAACTTTAGTAAAAAACCGTTGGATAGCTTATTAAATTCCGCGTCAAATGACTTCTCATAGAGATATAAAATGTGCAAAAGTTTTTCGAATTTTGTACCTTGATTTCAATTTGTGGCATGACCTAGAACAGTTGTATGAAAAATCTTAAGTCTTTGCTGTAGTCTTTGCAGTCTCGTGTTGTGACTTAGGAAATTATTGAAAAAAAAAACTAAATTTGGCAGAACGTAATCCGTGAAATCTTATCTTTAAATTAAGCCAATAAAATTGCAGAAATATTCACGGCTACCTAACATATGAGAACAAATTTCCAAGCGTGTCTGCGTCGAGAAACCGTCAAGATTTGAAAAATTTTATGGACCTAAATTAAAGATAAGATAAGCTTATAAGCTTATTAAAGATAAGATAAATATAAAGATTAAAGATAAGATCTCAAAGAATGTGTGGCATAAATTTCAGATTTTTTCTACAAATTTCCTGAGGCATGCCACAAGTTGAAGTCAAGGTAAAAAATTCGAGAAATTGTTGAATTTTTTTTAAACTTCTCACGCGGTATATTCTCTAAAGAAGATCAAAAACGTTTTTAAAAAAAGTGTATCGCTGCTTTTTTGAACGCTGGCCGTACCGAAGATTTTTGACGATAGTGTATTTCATAGATTAAAATGTGAGCTCTTCCAAAATGTAAAGCTTCGAAGTGCGACTTATTTTTAATTTATTTCAAATGAGTTCTCTAAATTTTTGTTTACAGAATTATGTACGTTGTACATAATAGGCAAATCTGTACCGTTTAAAGATTTATGAGATTCAAATATTAAGTACAATTTTTTCAACGTTTCTACTACGACAAAAGAGAGAGCGACTAGTATAATTATATAGAGCTGACAAAATTCTAAATTTGGCAGTTTTGTCTATATTGACAGAAAATGAAGGTCGCTATTACCCTGTTCTTAACCTGGGCAGTTTTTCTTACTCCTGTTGGTAAGTATAACAACATAATATCTTATGATAGCATATTTGTTTTTTCAAGAACACTTTTAATTATATACCTTGATTAGTTTTCTCCAAAGAAAGAAAAAGTATATTCTATAAATTTAAAGACTAATTTAATTGTAGAATTTTTATAAGAATATTAATGTTTATAAGTTAAATATTTTCATTTTCTAAATTTTGATCGTATGATGAGAAATTGTAGGTTGAATAAAAAGAAAGAAACGGGGCACTGTTTATTTTCAATGGAAGTATTTTTGTGTGGGAAAAAGCATTTAAGCTTTAAGTTCAGTTGACTTCACCGTGAATTTTTCAGGATTTTTGAGGAGCAAATAATTCTTTTCCCAAAAATTGCTTATAACAGACTTCACACTCTTTCCCTGATGTAACCCACTATAAAGAAAATTCGTCTTCTTGTATTTAAAATTCTACTATTTTGGTAAAAAATTAACTATTTTGTTGAAAATTCGTCTCTTTTGTGCAATCAAACTGCTTTTAATTAAAAATTAATATTTTTTTGTTTGAAGATTCATCTTACGAATTCGCCTTATCTTATCGAAAATACGCCTTATCCTATCGCAAATAAGTCCTTTACTTCTCACATCGCACGCATTATCTTAACTTTTCTTTGCCACCGTTTTGCTCTCTTTCCTCTCTCGCTTTAATTCTATCCATTGCCCCTTGCCCTTTCTATTTTCATGCTAGCCATCTCTCCTCTTATTCTCAGCTAACAAATTTTACATTTTCTTACTTTCTACAGATAATTCTTCTCTCCTTTCCTTCTTCCTTTCAAATTCCCTCAGTCATTCCACCACCTCCACTATTCCCTTTTCATGCCGGATCTTTCCCATTGTCATTCCTATTTTTTATCTTATCATAATCGTCTATCCAATGTTTTAAAGTCCCTCTACCTCTCTAACATAACATGCATTTCCTTTCCTCCTCTATACTCCAGTATTTGTTCCACTCTTCACTCCTCCTTTCTCCAAATATTTTGCTCTTCCCTCTACTCTTGTCAATTTATATTTCTTATTATAGCTTTTCTTATTTTCTTTTATTTATTTTTTTTTTTGCTTGAAAACTTCTTTATTTCTTTCTATCAACTCTTGTATCTCCATTCCCATCCATGCATTTCCTTGGCTCATTCCTTTGACCATCCACATCTAGTAAAGTACCTTTCTCTTTCTTTCACTCCATTATCCTCCCCTCTTCCATTTTGTCTTTCCTTCAAGCACGCTTTCACTATAGTTCTGACCCCGTACATTCGGACACTCAGTAATAGCGCCTCAAATATTCTCATTTTTCTCTTGTAGACGTCTTCAAATAATTTTGCCACCTCGTCCCCTTTGCCCCATACTTTTTTCATTACGTCTGCTCTTTTAACTCTTTCTTCTGCGAGATCCCTTACATTCCCATTTTTTTAAGCCTAGGTACGTAAACTCCTTCATCAATACCTTCTCCCCTCCACTTCCAAACTATTCTCCCTTGTTTCCTACTATGTTTTCGCCCGAAAACCAAAACCTTTGACTTTGCAATGTTTAAAACCAATTTCTTTTCTTCTAAATACTTCTCTAGCCTCTTCATCATATTTCTCAAAACCTCTTCTTCAGCTATTATTATTACATTGTCGACGCATGCCAAAGTTCAGAATCTGTGTCCCCCCCTGCTGGAAGTCAAAAGATTGAAAAAGATAGAAATTTGGGGATAGGAAAAGATAGAACTATTCTATCTCTCTCAATGGGTCACTTTGCATCCATAAAACGCTATCTTTTCTTATCCCCAATCCCAAGAACTTTCTATCTGTTTATCTATCCTACATCACTATCTATTACCTTTACCTATTAACCTTTTTCAATCTCTTTTTCTATCCTTCGTGGCCGAAGACTCTTATCTTTATGTATCCCTTAGTCTATCTATCTGTTACCAATTTCAATCCTTTTCAATCTCTTCATGTATCCTTCGTGACCGAGGATTCTTATCTTTTTCTATCCCTCAAAATTGGAGAGTCCTTCGAAAAGTTAAAAAATTAATTTGACTTTGACCACGTATCAGAAAGACAACGTGACGTCCATGCTTATAATAATTGAAATTAATTTCTCTACATATCTCACCGTCGAAAACTGTGATAAACTTGGAAGAAAACGGTTTGCTAGGCCTCTACTTATAGGCCCGAAGACTGATTTTACTTGTTGGTTACTTTTACCCTCAGCCATCTAGCGTACCCTGCTGGAAGTAAAAAGATAGAGATCCTATCCTTTTGAATCATTTTGAATCTTTATGATCGAAATAGATAGAGAAAATGTACCCCATTCTATCTCTTTGTCAATCTAAATTCGCGTCTATCTTTTTCAATCCTCTATTTTCTATCTCATCCTATACTTTATCTATCCACGTCAATCATATTCTATCTCTCTATCATTTTAAACTCCTGTTATCTTTTTCAATCTTCTTTTCCCTATCTCTTCTTATCCTCGATCTATCCGTGTCAATCTTTTTCTATCTTTTTATCTATATAACTTCACGTCTTTCATTTCCAATCTCGTTTTCTCTATCTCATCCTATCCTGCTTCTATCAACGTCAATCTTTTTCTATTTTTTTGTCTATATAAAGTCACGTTTTTGTTTTCCAATCTCCTTTTTCTATCTCATCCTATCCTGCTTCTATCGACGTCAATCCTTTTCTATCTTTTTGTCTATATAAATTCACGTCTTTCTTTTCCAATCTCCTTTCCTCTATCTCATCCTATCCTGCTTATATCAACGTCAATCTTTTTCTATCTGTCAAGCAATCTAAACTCCCTTTATCTTTTTAAATCTCCTTTTCCCTATCACTTCTCATCTTCGATCTATCCACGTCAATCTCTTTCTATCTATTTTTCAATCTGAATTCACGTCTATCTTTTTTAATACCCTCTTCTCTATCTCATCCTCTCCTTTATCCATCCACGTCAATATTTTTCTATCTCTGAATTAATCTAAATTTCCATCTATCTTCTTCATTCTACTCTTCCCTATCTCATTCTATCATACATCTATCAACGTCTATCTTTTTCTATCGATTCTTCGATCTATTCACATCAATATTCTTCTATCCCTAAATTAATCTACATTCCCATCTATCTTTTTCAATATTCTCTTCCCTACCTCATTGTATCACACATCTATCAACGTCAATCCTTTTCTATCTATTTTTCAATCTAAATTCACGTTTATCTTCTACAACACCCTCTAATCTTTCTCACCTTTTCCTTCGTCTTCCCACCTCAATCATTTTCTATCCCTTTGTCAATGTAAATTCAGGTACATCTTTTTCAATATCCTTTTCCCTATCTCATTGTATCATACATCTATCAACGTCTATCTTTTTCTATTTATTTTTTAATCTGAATTCACGCCTATCTTTTTTAAAACCCTCTTCTCTATCTCATCCTATCCTTTATCTATCCACGTCAATATTTTTCTATCTGTGAGTTAATCTAAATTTCCGTCTATCTTTTTCAATCTACTCTTCCCTATCTCATTGTATCATACATCTATCAACGCCTATCTTTTTCTATCTATTTTTCGATATTAATTCACGTCTATCTCTTTCAATATCCTCTACTCTATCTCATCCTATCCTTCATCTGTCCACGTCAATTTTTTTCCATATCTCTATCAATCTAAAGTTCCGTAATTCTTTTTCAATCCCCTCTTATTTTATCTTATCTTGTCCTTCATCTATACTCGTCAATATTTTCCCATCTTTCTTTCCATATAAATTCCCGTCTATCTTTCCTAATCTCATCTTCCTTATATTATGTCTATAATTTTCTATCTGATTTTTAATCTCAATTCACGTCTATCTTTGTCCATCTCTGTCTCATCTCATACTGTATATATTAAAATCAAAGTTTTTCTATCTCTGTGCATTTATATAGACAAAAAGATGGAAAAATATTGATGTGGATAGATCGAGGATAAAGAGAAATAGGGAAAAGGAGATTGAAAAAGATAAAGGGAGTTTGGATTAATTAAGAGATAGAAAAAGATTGACGTTGATGGAAGCAGGATAGGGTGAGATAGAGAAAAGGAGATTGGAAAAGAAGGACGTGACTTTATATAGACAAAACGATAGAAAAAAATTGACGCGGATAGATCGAGGATAAGAAGAGATAAGGAAAAGGAGATTGAAAAAGATAACAGGAGTTTAGATTGATAGAGAGATAGAAAAAGATTGACGTGGATAGATAAAGTATAGGATGAGATAGAAAAGAGAGTATTGAAAAAGATAGACGCGAATTTAGATTGACAAAAAGATAGAATGGGATATCAGAATGATATCAAAATGATATGATCAAAATGATTCAAAAGGATAGTATCTCTATCATTTTACTTCCAGCAGGGCCTCCTACCACCAATCCTTCCTCTAACCCAGGTGAAAAAGCTATATACAGCTTATATATAGTGGACAAAATACTGATAATTTTCATTTGCTTTATACAGAAAAATTTATAAAACAAATCAAAAATATCTTTGTCTTGTCCACCATATATAATCTATATATAACTTTTTCACCTGGGTTAAGAAGACATCCCCGCCTTCATCTCTATCAATCATATATTTATTCCTCCTTTCCCCATTATTTCCCACAACTTTTTCCTACCTACCGACGGGAACGCTGCCTTTAAATCAACAAAAAAGACGCATTCTTTTCCTCCCGTTTTCTCCAGTTCCTTCTCTATCACGTGTCGAAGAATATAAATATTGTCTATTGTGCTCCTATTCTCTTGGAAACCTACCTGACTCTTTGGGAGTATTTCTTTTGCTTCTACTTCTTTTTTTTAGCCTCTCGGTTAACACCGTTGCATATAGTCATATACCATGTATGCTGTGTTGAATAATGTTATTCCCCTGTAATTTTCTACTTTTCATTTTTCTTCTTTTTTAAGAATTGACGAAATTTTAACTATTTTATTAAAAACTCATTTTTTTAAATAAAATGTTGTGAGTGAAAATGAGACTATTTCATTTTTGGTTGAAATTTGATCTTTTTTAGTTGAAAATTTAACTGTGTGGTTGAAAAATAGTCTTTATGGTAGAAACTTAATATTCGTGGTTTAAATTGCATGTATTTGGTTAAAAATCAACTGTTTTGTTGAAAATTCATATTTTTTGGTAGAAATTTCATCGTTTTTGGTTAAAAATGTAACTCTTTGGGTAAAAATTAATGTGTTTTTGATTGAGCATTCAACTATTTTGTGAATTTAACTGCTTGTGATTAAAAATATTTCGTGGTTGAAATTCAACTGTTAAGATATTGAAATATCAACTATTACAATTTTCGTTGACATTTAATCTTTTTTTGGTTGAAAATTCATCTACATTGTTGAATGTTGAACTACTTAGTTGAAAATTAATTTAATTTTTGGTTGAATATTTTTAATTTTAGTTGAAAATTCATGTAATTTGTTTAAAAAATGGTTAAAAATTAATTAATCTTTTTAAAATTAAAAATGCAACTCTTTGTTTAAAAATTAATCTGTCTTGGTCTAGAATTCAACTACTCAGTTGAAAATTCGTCTTTTTTTGTTGAATTAAACTATTTCTGATTAAAAATTATATCTTACTGTTTGGGTAAAATATCAACTATTATAAGTCTCGTCGAGGATTGATATTTTTTTGGTTGAAAATGCATCTACTTAGATGAAAGTCGAACTGCTTTGTTAAAAATTAATCTTTTTCTTGTCAAAGGTTCAAAACTTTAGTTGAATATTTATATCTTTGGTTGAAACTTGTGTTTCCTTTTTCAAAAAAATTATTTTTTCAACTGCAAATTTAACTATTCCCTTTTTGGTTGAAAACTCATAATTTTTAATTGAAAATTCAATTCTTGGTTAAAAATTCACCTTTGTAGGTTGAAAATGCAACTATTTGATTAAAAATTGAACTAGTTTATTGAAAATTTATCAATTTAATTGTTTTGTTTAAAATTATAACTTAAAAAAAATCATGTTTTTGAATTGAAAATTTAACTATTTGGTTGAAAATGCAAGTGTATTTCATTGTAAACTCATCTTTCTTGAAAATTAACTTTTTCTTTGAAAATTTATCTGTTCGGGTTTAAAAGTTAATTGTTTTCTACAACGTTTGACTTTTTCGATCAAATACTCAACTGTGTTATTAAAAACTTCATCTTTTTTGGCACAAAATTAATCTTTTTTTGTTTGAAAATTCAAATATTTGGTTGAAAATGCAAGATATTTCGACATGGAATCTTAGGAATTTAAAGAGTTTCGCATATTGAATTAGGAATCAGTTGCATATGCAGTGAAAAATATGCTTGCGAAATTTTAAGTCGAAATTCCGAAAATTGAGAGAGTGGCCAACTTTTTATCGTATCGCGGTGCGTCTGTCATATTACACGCCCTCGATCTTTATATGGGTTTTCCCAAAAAGGCTTTTTTCAAACTGGCAGGCCGGGTTGCACGAGAACGGCACAGCCAATTTAAATAAATCTGTTATCAAATTAAAGAGAATAAAACACAATTCTAAGTGAACTTTTCTGTTTTTGTAAAAAAAAAAAAAATTTTAATCATTTCTGACAAAAATATCAAACTTTTTACATTCAAAGTTTCAGTTTCTTAGAAAAGGTTGAAAAAACTTTAATTAAGGTTCATATACAATAAAACACAATTATATAAATAAATTCTGCTAAATTTATTGATATAATAAGGGTTCACTTTGGGGACATATATCTGCGGACTGTAAACGAATTTTTCTTTTAAAAAAACATGTGTAGTAATGAGACAGTAAGGCTTCATATGTCCACATAATTTCGAGATCCTAACATTAAAACTTTTTTTTTCAATCTACACACAAAGCTTAATAACGATTTTGGCCGTCTATTGGCGATTCCCACACTAATTTTATTTAAAAGAAGTTATTCCCCTAGTAATTCCCCATGTTCGTGAAAATCACCCTATTTCCTCTGTTTTGAGAGAATTTTGGGCTATGAAGTCTGTTATGATTAATGAAAAGGATTTTGAAATTACATGAAAAAATGTATTAGACAACACTTTTTAATTAGTTTTGAGGTAGTTGCAAAATTAATTGCGTTGTCCAATATTAGCCGCGCTAATTAGTGTTTGAATTTAGCCATTTATATTTCTTCTTACAGAATTAGGAGATCCATTTAAAACTCCTCCTCGTGAAAGTAATATTCCTGAAATACCTCCTATTCCTGCCAGCCCTACTCCTGCCAGATGCAGACTACTTATTCCTGCCAGGCGTAGACCTGCCCATCCTGGATATGAAGTCGAAGTAACAAAAGAAGATATTACACTTCCAAATTTTCCTCTTGTATCGAAGGGGGAAAAGGGGTATTACTTCATAAAACCACCCTTTCCTGTAATAATTGACGGTAATTTCGTCGTTGGAATACTTGGCGGTGATGGTTTATTTCGTGGACTATATACTCCAAATTCTCACAATCCGATCAGAGTGCACAGAGTAACCAAGCGTTTCAGTCAAATTATCGACCCATCGATATATCCTTTTGACCTTCCATTTCGACCTTGTACTTCTCCAGTAAAAAACAAACTGATTGGGGCAAATTGAAAAATTTTTATTCGCCCGAATCTTGCTTTCCAATTCGTTGAAACGAATTGAGTTAACATTTAAGAAATTGTAGAAATCCCTTCATATGAAATCCTTGTTTTTGCGATATCCTAAATCTTTAATTCTTATATGAAGGAAATATGTGACGTTTATTTCGAGGTTTATTTTATGAGTTTTGAAAGCAAACAAAATTTGATATTCCGCGAGGTTTTTCCCAAGGTTGGACAATTAAACACGGCAATTTATGTAGATATGACTTCACGACTTTTGTTCTTCACATCTTTTGAAATACCGAAATCCTGATAAAAACGTAAGGTTAATTAAATTAAACCTATTTCCAAGTTTCGCAATAATTCTTTTTGGTTCAATCAAGTCGACGATGTCCTTAGAAATCCATTTTGAAACAACAACTTGTAATAATGTTAGGTGACGTAGTCTGTGTACAGTAAATTTCATAATATTTGCCATATCGTTTCAATAAAGTTGAAAATCTTAAAAAATCGCGTTCTTTATTACAATTTTGTACGATCCATATTTCTATAACCTTGTACTTAATATATACAGTCATACCAACTTAATGTGTGCGCTAAAGCGGTAATGTACAGAGTCGGTAATGAGAGAATTCTTAAGGAATATGGTGTAGAGGAGACACTGCTTGACAAGAATGAATAAAATTTGGTAAGATGGTTTGTGTGGGAATATGTAAATGAGACCATAACTCGAAAAGATATAAAAAGCCACAAAAACACAAGAGCTTTCAGGAGAAAATGTATGAATATAAAGGAAGCTAAAGATATATGCCAGAACAGAAAGTGTGGCAACAAATAGTTCATTAAAAATGAATGATGACGAACGTCAGTGGTGTGAGAGGCACCTGAAACGAAAAACCTTTGATACTAATGGGCCTGAGTGGAGAGCTTTACATAATGACTTTGTGAAATTCTTCACCTGGGGTGCTTGCTAGAGAGGTTAATCAGCAACCTGAATCGGAGCGGTGTTCCGGAACGAACGTGTTATTTAGATGAAAAACACGCTTACCCCAAATAGGATTTAGCTTAATAGTATAACCATAATAAATAAATTAAAGTCGTATCTGTGTACCAAAAAAAAGCCGGCTATTTGTACTAAAATTTCGGTTTTTTTGGGTTGAAAACTCATCTATTTTGGTACAAGTTGCATCTTTTTGGGTAAAAATGACAACTGTTTGGTTAAATTTAACCTGTTTTTGTTAAGGATTCAACTATTTCGCTGAAAATTCGTCTTTTTTTATCGTTCCCGTTGCAGCAAGATCCCTTGACCGTCCCTTGATCCTTATTTGACCAGAAACCCATATGAGGGTGACGTTATTCTTTTCTGCAAGTTGGTTTAATGCATTTTTTCATTCTCAAACCAGTTCTGATGTTATGTCTGGTTTTCTAATTACAGTTAATGTCGCTTGGCTGTTCGAGCAGATGGTAATCTGCCTACCAGAGTACCAGCAGCGTCAGCGTAGGACGGCCAGGACCTCCGCCTGGAAGACGGTGATATGCCGCCCGAGTGGAATCCTTATCCTCCTCCTTCCTGCGCTGTCCTAGATTCTAGCTTCTGAACCTCCCCTCCACACACCTTTGGAGCCGTCTATGTACCAGATTTACCCTTGGAAGAGCGGCTTAACATTTTCTTTCCATATATCTCTGCTTGGGATGCAGACGCAGAAAGTCTTGGTGAAGTTGAAGCGTTTTATTGTTCTGTCTTGTCCCATTTCTAGAAATGACAGTGTGCTGATGTCACTCGGGGGCCTAATGTGTTTAGTTCCCCAAGTCCACCTATTTGCTCTTGCCTGACGGCCTATCGCGTGAGCCACCCCGACGGTTATCGCAACGTTATTTCCAGAGTATATCCTATCGCCGGTGTTGACGTAGTCCTTATTGCTCCCGGCATGCCCCTAAATGATAGCATTTTGTAATCGTCGCAGTCTGTCCTGCATCTTTTTGTGTTTCACCCATGGCCACCAGACCACGGCCGTATATGGGAGACTTGGTTTCAGGACAGCGGAATAGAGCCATGCAAGAACTTTAGGCCCCAGACCCCATGTCAAACTAAAGGCTTTTCTGCACATCCAAAATGTCATCACAAACTTCCTGCATTGGGTCTTAAGATGCTTCGCCCAGTTCTGTTTGCTATTGAGGATTACCCCAAGATATTTAACTGAGTCTCAGATCATCGAAATCTCTTACCACGGAGTACAGGGACGTCAACTTTCGACACTTTGACCTTTCTCGTGAAAATGACCAGGCTGGTCTTTTCCACATTTACCGAGAGCCCTGAGCTGTCGCACCAGGGCTTTATGACGCGCAGCGCCGACCTTGTAAGACCCATCAACGTTTCCAGAAATTTCCAGATGAGCCCCACTGATTAGGGTTGCAAAGTTATCCGCGTATCCTTCCTTATTCATGGCCTACTTAGGAGGAGGATGTCCACTACAGTGCACCACAGGAGGGGTGACAGCAACCCTCCTATGGGCTTCCTCGCGGCGTTGCTCCCCTGACTAGGTCTTCGCCCCATCTGGCTTTGAGTCGCCTCCGGCGTAGCATGATTTTTGTCCAGTTTACTAGATTCTGCTCCTCTACTAGATTCTTACTAGACTCTGCTCCTCTAGCGAACGTCTAGTAAGTTTTACCTGCGACCCTTTTGAGTCTAGCATTCGTCTGCTAGTATCATCTAGAAAGGGGTAAATTCTACATGATGCGTTCCTAGACGATCTCATTTAGAAATCGTCTAGATTTTCGGTAGGGTTTGGCACGTCACATCTTGAAGCCTCTCAACAGATGACTTCTGGAGGAGTATTACTGAAGGCACCTTCTATGTCCACACAGTATACTCTACCTGTTCCAGCTCCTGCTCCAATTTTGCCACGGCAGCATGGGCGCAGTTTCTACAGAGCAGCCTGCCTGAAAGGCGTGCTGCTCTCTACGCAGCCGTGAGACAAAAGGCACCTTATCCCTGATATATATCTTGACCAGTTCCTCTAGAGTCTTCAAAATGAAGGACGTTGAGCTGATCGCCCTACTGAAAATAAACGGCCATTTTAACGACCGTTTTAATGGCC
>CAKNXH010062411.1:0-27281 GCA_932178445.1 Andricus quercusramuli
AGAAAAACTTGAAAACACAAATTTCTTCTCAGTTATAGAAGAAGCATAAAAATAACAAAATGTCTCTCTTTCAATTCAGCATAATTTGAAAATCGAAATTTCCATCCCTCCTACTCAATAAAAATATATTTGTTAAATTATCCTCCTCTCATTCAGAAAAAAATAAAAAAATCTTTCCTTAAACACAATACAAATCTTGAAAAGAAAAAACAGCATTCTTCCACTTGATTAAAATTTTAAACCAAAAAAGTTCCTCTTGCAATTGGGGAAAAAAAATTCTTACCAACATTTATTTATACATTTTGATTTTAGTCGTTTCAATTTGATAATTTTCAATTGTTATTTAACGTTACAATACAAATTTTAACGCTAAACGTTTAAATTTTTCACCATTCAAGGCTTCCTGTTTCAAACAATTCACTTTCAAATTGTTCAGTTTTGAATATTTGATTTATAATTGCTCATTTTGAAATTGTCGTGATTAAAAAATGTCTAACTGAATGCGTTAGAAATTTAAGATTTTAGACTGAGACAATATTTGGATAGGATTCTAAATTAAATAAAAGTGTGTAATTATGAATATATTTATTTTAAGTTTTTACATTGAAAATAATTTATAAAGTTTCAATCAGACATTTCAGTTTCCTTATTTTTATGGTTTTCGTATCAAAAAAGTTGAATTTTTAACGTTAAAATTTGTTAATTGTTTAATTTTGAACAGACTTAGAATCGTATTGTAAAATAATTATTGTACAATTTTTAACACTCGAAGATATTCAAAATCCTTCACAATATTTTGGAATTCCTTGAAATTTTTTAAGCTCTTCAAAATCCCTTGCAATTTTGAAAAGCACCCTAAAATATTTCCAACTCTTTGAATCTCTTTCCAATTATTGGAATTCTTTGATTCTTTAAACATCACTTAAAACTTCTTGAAGCTTACGAAAATGCCTTGTAATCTTCTAAAATACTCTAAAATATTTCCAATCCTCGGAAATCAATTGATTTACTGAAATCAATTGAAAACGCCTAGGAATCTTCTAGAATGATCTAAAAATTTTCAAGTCCTCAAAACTTCCTAAAAATTTCCTGAAACTTTTTAAATCTCTTTCAAATCAAATGAAACTTTGAAAAATATTGGAAATCCTCTGAAATAAATTACTGAAATGAATTGAAAATATCTTAGATTCTTGAAAATTTTTTTAGTCTCTTTGAAATCAAATGAAAATTTCAAAAATAGCCTAAAATATTTCAAATCCCTTGAAATTCCTTCAAATAATTCAAATAAAAAAATCCTTGCAGTCATTAGAAATGCCCCAAAATATTTCCAGTCTTTAAAATTCCTCTGAATTAGTAAAATAAATAACAAATTCCTTGGAATCTACTGGAATTATTTCAAATTAATTCTTCAATTTGATTTTAATTTGAAATCTTTGGGAATCAATTGAAATATTCTTAATCCTCTAAAATCCTATTAAATTAGTAAAAACAATCAAAAATTCCTCTGAATCTTTCATAATACCTCAAAATATTTCCAATTCTTTTAAATCTTTTGAAATTCCTTGCAATTGTTTCAAAATCTTGAAAATTTCTTGGGAAATACCTTGTAGTCTTTAAACTTCTTTGAATTAGCTTTAAATTATAAAAATCAATTCCTGCCTTTTCATAGTCACTATTCGACTTTCTCTAACCGTACCTCGATTATCCTTAAATTCGTATATTTTATTTTAATTATGAATATCCGATAAAAGAAATATTAATACCAAAAGTCTCTCCGGGTAATATTTAAGAATTATTTTGCCTAATTTTGATTGAATCATCAAAAGGTTTCTTTCTGCAAAGAAACAATGAATTAAGCAAAACTTATTAGTCATTAATGTTCGGAAAAAAAGAATCTTCTATTTCCTTTTGTAGAATGCAGTTTACAATCCGATTGGAATCCTCGGTGCGAACGTAATCCTGGCCCCTCTTCTTCTTCCGCTGGCGAACAGCATACGCTAGAACGGATTTCTGCAGAAGAGCCTCCTTTTCGTGACAGGTCCAAGTCACCTGATAGAAGGCCTTTTTCTATTACAGTACTTGGATATTCACTTGAAAAACTTGGATATATTCGGCTCATTTCCCGCACAAATCAGAACCTTCGATTCGAATTACAAAATTACATTTTCGAAGCTGGTAAACAAATTAATTGGAGAGCAGACGGAAAAAGCTTTAGTCCCGTGCCAACCAAACAACATATTGTATTATCAACATCCAATGCTGAAATTTTTGCAATATTAACAAATAGCGGTGTTCTTAGTGGAATATACAGGAGGGATAAGTTTCGTTCGCGAATAAAAGTGAATATGATTAACGGCCTGGTTGAAAATTTGACTCCGGATGAAAAACGGGATTGTCCAGTAGGAAAAAACGACCGAATCTTCTCAAACAATTTCATTAAAGCTTTTGCGAAATACGATTCACTCAAATCTGAACAGAATTTCCGTGACGAACCTAATCTTGGTTCTTCTTCTTCTGCCGGACAACATTTACCTGACCGGCCTTCTACTTCTGAGGAGCCTCTTATTCGTGCCGGGTCCAACTCTCCTCCGGGTAGGCCTCCTACTGATCAAGTACTTGGATGTACAATGGAACAACTTGGATATGTTCGGCTTGTTCCTTGCACAAATCAGAACCAGCAATTTGAATTCCGAAGATACGTTTTTCCGGCTGATAAACCAGTTCGAATGAGAATAGCTCACACGACCTATGCGTTTGAGCCAACCCAAGAATATATTGTATTAGCAACATCTATTGGTGACATTTTTGCAATATTGGATCATAGTGGAACACTTCGTGGAATCTATAGGACTGGAACTTATTACCGTATAAAGATAAATATTGTAAGCGGCGCTGTTGATTATTTGACTCCTGATGAAATAAGGGATTGTCCAGTTGGCAAAAAGAACTCAATTTTGCCAAGTGGTTTTAATGAAGCTGTTGGAAATTTCGATTCACTACAGTCCGAAAGGAATCCTAATAGCGAACATAATCCTGGCCATTCACCTTCTGCCAGACAACATTCTCCTGACCGGATTTCTCCTCAGGAGCATCCTCTTCATGCCAGGTCTAAGTCTCCTCCTGGCAGACCTCCTTCTCATGAAGTACTTGGATATGCACTTGCCCAACTTGGATATATTCGGCTCATTCCCCAGGCAAATCAGAACAGGTAATTCGAATTTCGAAGGTACGTTTTTCCTGCCGATAAACGAATTCAATTAATGTTAGAACATAATAAATATGTGCCCGTGCCAACCCGAGAACATATTGTCTTATCAACATCCATTGGTGACGTGTTTGCAATATTGGAGTATAGTGGGATTCTTCGTGGAATATACAAGTGCGATAGAAAGTATCGGAGAATAAAAATAAACATGATGAGCGGTGCAGTCGAGAATATGACCGAGATGGAAGCGAAGGAATGTCGTGTAGGCAAAAGTTGTTACCCAATCTTACCACGTTGGTTTCAAGAAGTTGTTTCAAATCAAGATTCTTTACAGTATTTGTACCATTAATTCAATAGAAAAAAGGTGAAGTGAAATGTAATATTCTTTTTTAATCCGCAGTTGGATAAAAATTAAATAAAAAGATTTCAATTTCATTGTATTATGGTTGTCAAGGCCTCTTTCCTCCACACTGCTCACCAAATTTTAATGATTTTGGAAGCTGCAGCGTATCATTAATGTCTTTTGAGTGCAATTCAGAAACGCGGAACAACTTGCAAAGAAAGAGAGAAAAATCAAACGAAAATTTCGGATTCAATTTTGTACTTAAAAGCGTACTTTTAATTTTTTTTAAATATAAATATCTCGATTCCATATGATTTTTTGGGATTCTTGAATTGCTATTGTTTAACATCTTATGTCAATGCAAATAATGAGGTATTGATTCATTTCTTGGACTTCCGTTTCCCGCGTGAAAGTGTGTGGCAGCGGTGAAATTTGGTGCTGAGTTTTTCTGATAATTGTGGTGAAATTTGAAGTGAGTGAATTGTGGATATGTGTAGAGGGGTTCGCTTGTGAGGAATCGATTGAGAGATTGAAAGATTGACAAGAGGGTAAGGATATTTTCGGGAATAAAGACGGATTTGTGTGGAAGTTGAGGTTAGGTGGGTTTGAGGTTTGTGACAGGGTGGGAGGACCAGGTTGGTCGTAGCGTGTCGTAGCAGGGCAGGTTAGAGAAGGAGAAAGGCAAGGCAGGTAGACGCGACGGTAGATGGAGACAGAGAACGATAGAAGGCGGGATCGTTTGAATTGGATTCATGGCTAGCGGAGCGAATACTAGCAAGGAAAGCAGGGATTCAGATCAGGAAGTTTTCTGTACACCGAAAGGGGAGAACAAAGAAAGAAGGGCAAGGGGAAAGTATCGTAAAGCAGTAGAAAAGGATAGATTGAGGGCGAAAAGCGTGGGATCAATTGAGGCATTCTTTAAAAGGAAGAGAGAAGAGCGGGGAAGCAGTGAAGACAAGGAAGATATAGGGGCAAGCTTGAAAAATCCAAAAATGAATGAGAAAATTAAGGGGAGAGAAAGAGACAGAGCTGAGGATGAAGATCCGATGGAAAAGGAAAGATTGAAAGAAACGCGCAAAATGATGATAGAAGTAATGGGGATGTATGAAAAAAAGCAGGAGAAAAGGGTGGAGAAAATAAGAAGAGAAATTAGACAGGAAATGGCCGAACTTAGGAAAGAAATGAGGAAATAGGAAGAAGTCAGGGAAAAGCTAGAGAAAAGGATGCAGATGTTGGAGCAACGACTAGAAAAGAAAGAGGAGCCTAATACTTCTCCTTCCTGGAGGAAAATTTCACTATTTGGTTGAACAATCATTTCTTTTGTCAACCACTTGTCTTGCTGGGTAGGCAATCAATATTTTGGTTTGGAAATTCATCTTTTTCGTTAAAAATTACCTTCTTTAATTGGAAATGCAACCATTCCAATTTCGATTCTGAATTATTCTCATTCAGTTAAAATTAACCTATGAAGTTCAAAAATTCATTTTTTGATTGAAAATGAATTATTTTCATTAAAAATGTATCTTCCTCATTTATAAATTCAACCACAAAGTTGAGAATTCATGTAGTTTGATAGGAATGTATCATTTGCTGTAAAAAATAATCTTTTCTGTTAAGCATTCTAATTTCTGTGTAAAAATTGAACTAATTAGTTAAAAGTTGAACTATTTTGTAGGAAATTCTTCTTTAGAATTGAGAATTAGTTTTTTTTTCTTTGAAAAAGTATATATTTTAGTTGCAGATGCATTATTTTAGTTAACATTTTTTTCTGTTTGGAAATTTAACGACTTATTTGAAAAATATTGTGTGTGTGCAAAAATGTGTTTTTCGAATTAAAAATGTACCTATCCCATCTTTGATTAAAAAATTGACCTTCTTGAACTGAAAATCCAACTACTCAACTTAATTTTTTTCTTTATTTGAACTTCAACCACCTGGTTGAAAATACATGTATTTTGTAACAAAATCATCTCTTTGGGTAGGAAATTAATCTACTTGTTGAAAATATATGTTTTTGGTCGAAAATCCAATTATTCTCTTGAAAATAAATCTTTTTTTTAGACAGTTTGACGATTCCGTGAAAAAGTAATTTTTTGTCTGAAATTCATCTTCCTGAGTGGAAAATTCAAGTACTGTGGAAGAAACTTCAACTATTTGGTTGACAATCAACTTTTTGGAGAAAAAAAACAATTTTCCATTGTCAATGATACATTATTTTGGTTGAAAGTTGAACTATTTTGTTAAAAATTAAACAATTTTGTTCAAATGTATACCGTTTGGTTGACGATTGAACTTTTTTGTAAAAAATTCGTCAACTTTGGTTCAATTTGACAACTTAAAATAAAAATTTGTTCTAGTTGATATAATAACTATTAAGTTTATCGTCGATAATTCATTTTTTTTAAATTGGTTCTCGTCGTTCTTCAAAATTTTGTTAAGAAGTCTTCCTTTTGGTTGAAGATTCTTCATTTCAACGATTTCAAAATTCAAGTTCAACTAGTTATCTGAAGAAGCCTCGGTAGCTCAGACGATAGCGCGTCGGACTTCCATGCAGGAGGTCTGAGGTTCGATCCCTGAGCCGGGTACCAATGGAAATTTTTCTATGTACTTCTACCGGGACTTCGGTGGTTCGGAACCCACCTTAAACTGTAGGTCCCCTCAGAAAAAGCTGGTATCGTACAAAGGTGGGGTTCCATGTCGAGGGTAATAGCCTTGGAGGTCGAAACCGATTCTGTGAAGACTCGAAAATGAGTCAGCAATCTCCTTGTGTAGAGGCAGACCCTCTCAAGGGACCACCGCTCGCTGCTCGCTGGCTGATTTCGACTAATGAACACACACACACGTACACTTACATAATACACGAGGACAGTGCTTCCAATCTGTGCATCTACTTGATAACCTCAGAGGGGTCGCTCCGTACACCCTAGCCTGCTAGGGAGGCTGTCGAATGGCAGAGTGGGTGAGGATCACTTTGCTTGATCAACAAAGGAGGACGTCGTTTACTGTGCGATGGGTATGCCTGGTACGTGAGAGGTATAATCTCAGAACGTTGGTAACAACGAAAACCCACCGAGATCCAAAAATGCTCGGCGAAGAATGGCCTACATAACAACTTACTAACTACACAGTTTGAATGGAACTTTCTAATTCAATTTTTATATCTTTTTGAAATGAAATTTTCTTTGTTTATATTTTCTCTTATATTGGACAGTTCAGCCGAAAAATAGAATACTGCATCACTCTTCAATCAATGAGCCCAAAAACGTCGAATTTTTATATAATAGGTGACGCTTAATTTCCACACAAAAGGAATGCATTCCATTTAAGATGAGAATATCATAATTACGAGTATAATGATCATAATGAAAATTGGAATCGATATCGTTATCTGCGGAAGACAATCTTGAGACTAATAACGTCATTATCGCACATATACGTGAGATCAGGCTACATGTGTATATATTTGTACCCATATTTTCAATTTTCATAATGCTAACTTGCAGTTTACTGTTGATCTAGAAGAAAAGAACAGTATTAATTTTTAAGACATTTCTCCTTTGAGAGATGGGAAGAACAACGTTACAAACTGGTACCAAAAACCATCTTTATCAGGGAGAACTATCTCTCCTTATGTCTCACAGGTCATACAATCCACGTAAAAAAGAACATTGTGTCCAACTTTGCTGACGAGGCTATTTGTAAATTGAAATTGGAATATTGTCCTATACAAAAGAACTCTGCGCGAAAAACATTATTGGCCCGTCAACCAAAAGTCAGTTAACCATTCATGAAAAAATTCTTCGAGAAAACTCACCTCTTTCTCAAAATATTCAACATAGCTACATTTCCTTTATTGAAACCTTCCTTATCATCTATAATTGGACTGGGCAAGGATAAGCTATAAGCAACAATTATTTGTTTAAACAATTTTTTTTTCCTGTATTCAATCAATCATTATGTAACCCCAAGTGAAAAATGGGCAAAAAGTCGATAATTTCAGGAAAATACGCAACTTGCTACTGCTAACAAAGAAAAAAATTATTAAAATGGATAATAAATTGTTAGAACTATTATTATTTTCCGAATTCAAATAACTTTCACTTCACTCTAATTGAAAAAACGATCAAATGTTACACATTTCAGGAAAAAACCACAACTTTCTGGTAGTAATATAGAAGAAGATAGATATGGACAATAATAATCTGTTTAAAGGATTATTTTTGCTGAACAGGGGGGCAGAGCCATGTTAGACTTAACTAGTTGTCATTCTCTGTAATTTGAAAATGCATTTTTCCATGTTCTACATGTATAAAAAACTTTAAAAGTGTTAGGAAATTACCTTCAATTATAAAAAGACGCAATACGTGACAGAAAAAATAAGGTTAATCCTCATGACTTCTATTCAATAGGGAGGAAAAACGAAGTAGGCTTCACTTAGTTGTCATTCTCAATTATTTTATAATTAGGCACAATGAAGGTTCATATTTTTAATTGTATTTTTCACTTTTAAAACAAAAACTATTTGTGTTATCAAAATATTTTTCCAGGAGAACTTCTAGATCCTTTTGAAGTGAACAGTTGTTTCCATTATATTTTATCTGATATCACATAGTTTGGCTGGACAAAAGAATCTTCTATTTTTTGGAAAGCATTTTCGATCGATAAACTAGAATCGGTGGTCAAAAATGGCTGGCTAACGAATTCATCATTCTTCTTCAGGCCTTTGAAAGTGTACCAATGTAAATTCCAATCGAATAATTTCTTTGAAAGTTGTCGTATTGACAGGCAACAAAGACAGATGAAAATAGAAGTAAAACCCATTATTGTTCAATCAATGGGTCCAAAAACGTCGAATTTTGATGAAATCGGTGACGCTCACTTTTCGCATAAAACAAATACATTCATTTGAACTCCGTTGACGGAATGGAATATTCTTAGATGTAGCTGTTAGCCAAATCATTTACTGAATCATTGATCAGTTTTTTCTGTAGTTTGCAAAAATGAGGATGGTTTATACTTTCGTTTCCACTTTGGTGGTCATCCTTCATTCTATTGGTGAATATGACATTGAAATTTACCTAGAATAAGATCTAAACGTTATTCGCAAATGAGATTTTGTTTTTAAATTCTTTTCTTCGACATCATAATTTCTAACCTAAAATGTAACTAGAATCAACTTGCTTTGGCTAAAGTGTATTGCTAATGCGTGTCACGTCTTTTCTCTTTCGAAATGGTTGTTTGGTAAGGATTATTCGAGAGTTAAAACTGAGAAACTGAAGTTATATGAATATTAAAAAAGTGAAAAATTATTTTGCTTAAATTTGATTCAATCATCAGAAGGTTGCTCTTTGCAAAGAAACAATGAACTAAGCCAAAGGAATTAGTCATAAATGTTTGGAAGAAAAGAATCTTCTATTTCCTTTTGTAGAATGCAGTTTACAATCCGATGGGAATCCTCGGTGCGAACGTAATCCTGGCCCCTCTTCTTCTTCCGCTGGTGAAAAACATGCGCTAGAACGGATTTCTGCAGAAGAGCCTCCTTTTCGTGACAGGTCCAAGTCACCTGATAGAAGGCATTCTTCTATTACAGTACTTGGATATTCACTTGAACAACTTGGATATATTCGGCTCATTGCCCGTACAAATCAGAAGCTAAGATTCGAATTTTGAAATTACTTTTTTTGAAACTGGTAAAGCAATTACTTGGAGAACAGATGGCAAGAGCTTTAGTCCCGTGCCAACCCAAGAACATATTGTATTATCAACATCCAGTGGTGACATTTTCGCGATCTTAGCAAATGGCGAGGTTCTTAGTGGAATATATAGAAGAGATAAAACTCATTCGCGATTAAAAGTAAATATGATTAACGGCCTGGTTGGAAATTTGACTCCAGATGAAATAAGAGATTGTCCAGTAGGAAAAATCGACCGAATTTTCGCAAACAATACCATCAAAGCTTTTGCGAAATACGATTCACTACGGTTCGAACGGAATCCCTGTGACGGAAGTAATCCTGGTTCTTCTTCTTCAGCCGGACAACATTTACCTGATCAGTCTTCTACTTCTGAGGACCTCTCACTCGTGCCAGTTTCAATTCTCCTCCATGCAGGCCTCCTACTGATCAAGTAATTGGATATACAATAGAAAAACTTGGATATGTTCGGCTTATTCCTTGCTCAAATCAGAACAAGCAATTTGAATTTCGAAGATACGTTTTTCCTACCGATAAACCAATTCGAATGCGAATAGATCGCACAACCTATGTGTTTCAGTCAGCCCTAGAATATATTGTATTAGCAACATCCATTGGTGACATTTTTGCAATATTGGATTATAGTGGAACACTCCGTGGAATATATAGGACTGGAACTCATTACCGTATAAAAATAAATATTATAAGCGGCGCTGTTGATTGTTCGACTCCGGATGAAATAAGGGATTGTCCAGTAGGTAAAAAGCACTCAATTTTGCCAATCGGTTTCAATGAAGCTTTTGGAAATTACGATACATTACTGTCCGAAAGGAATCCCAATAGCGAACGTCATCCTGGTTATTCACCTTCAATCGGACAACATGCACCAGACCGAATTTCTTCTCAGGAGCATCCTCTTCATGCCAGGTCCAAGTCTCCTCCTGGCAGGCCTCCTTCTCATGAAGTACTTGGATATGCACTCACACAACTTGGATATATTCGGCTTATTCCCCAGGCAAATCAGAATCAGCAATTCGAATTTCGAAGATACGTTTTTCCTGCCGATATGCTAATTCAATTAATGTTGGAACCTGGTAAATATGTGCCTGTGCCAACCCGAGAACATATTGTCTTATCAACATCCATTGGTGACTTGTTTGCAATATTGGAGTATAGTGGGATTCTTCGTGGAATATATAGGCGGGATAGGCAGCATCGGAGAATAAAATTGAACATGATTAGCGGTGCAGTTGACAATATGACCGCGATGGAAGCAAAGGAATGTCATGTAAGCCAAATTCATTACCCATTCTTACCACGCTGGTTTAGAGAAGTTTTTTCAAATCAAGATTCTTTACAGTGTGTGTATCATTAATTCAATAGGAAAAAGACAACCTGAGATGCAATATGCTATGTAATCCATAGTTTTATCAAAATTTAATGTACGTATTTCAATCCCAAAGTATTATGGTTGTCAAGGCTTCTTTCCTTCTATCTCTTACCAATCCCCATTACGGCATCTAAATCTTTTTTCGAATATCCAAAAGTCAGTGAGTGACACGATTTTGAGTGTTGATTCAAGCTTTTTGAAAATACCATATAAAGAGGGAAAAGTCAAACAAAAATTTTGGATTTAATTTCGCACTCAAACACGTAATTCGAATTGTATTTCAATATAAATATTTTGATCTCATATGGTTTTCTAGGGTTCTTGACTTGTTATTGTTCAAACAAAAAAAAAACATCAAGTTTGAAGTTTTTTTTCAAATATTTTGCAATCTACTGGGTACCATGTAAATCATTCAACATTATCTCATTGCCACTTTCTCAATAATTGTCATCCTAGGTTGAAATAGAACATATTTTTGATTATAAGTGAAAGTTGAACAATTGAAAGAAAATTGATCACGGTAATTGAATTTGTAGATTGAAACTGTTGAAGATAAGAACTTTCTGATTTGAAGTAATAAAAACTAAACCGAAAATTTAAGCATTCGAAGTGGAATACTTTCGAATTCTAAACTTTCAAAATTAGAGGTTTTTTAGCTGAAAGCAGTCAAACTGCAAAATTTTGAATTTAAAATTTTATACATCATACAGTTAAAAGTAAAAAAAGCATGTTATCATTTCCAATGCCAAGAATTGAGGAATGAATAAAATAAATTAATACATTTTCAAAATTATACCACTTCAAGCAATTTTAAGCTAGAAAGTATCATTCATCTATGATATGATTCCCGAGATTCATAGCGATGAGTTTGCCGTTAATGGCCGGAAAATTTCCCGGATTGAGTGACGACAGCCTGCTGACACGCGCCACGGACGTGTTTACGAAAATCTTGCGGCAGCCCGAGTCAAACCCACGCGTGCTTGTTTCCTGACTTTATTCCTCTCTCTCTCTACCTCTCTATATCTTTCCTTCTCAGACGCACTGGCCGTACTACCGGGGAGCTCAACCGATTATTAAGCGAAAATTTTTTAAGCTGTTTGATTCAAATTAGATATAGGATATTTAGTTTAATAACTATGTTAATCTTTCTTCCATAGGTTTAAATATGTATTGCAGAGATAGGAATACAAGGGTAGATCGGGATCAAGATGATTAATAACATTTTGAACATAGAAACCATTTTCTAAATTGATGATAACAATAAATAGTGAAGAAACAGAACTACGGTTCTATTTGCCCTAGCTTCAAAATTCATTCGGAAAATATAAGTTAGGATAGGTATAAGAGTGCATCAAAAGTTTCATTGTTTGATAATGATAATTAGTATTTTTAATTTACATCCAAAGTTGTAAATAAACAGCTTAATTTTAAGGTAGAGTAGAGTCGACGCGCAGAGGCATGAGGCCACGGGGCCTGGCTGGCGATCCCCACTGCTCGGTTGCGACACCGTTGCGAGATCGCAGTCAATCGGCGGGCTCGAAGACGTCCCCCTCCGCCACAGGCAGGTCCGTGCGGAGTTAGCGAGAGTCAGGGAGCGTCAGAAATGACAGTTTATGTTCGAACGCAACGGAGTTCAGAGTACCGCTCTGCCCTTCACTGATACGGCAAATAAACACCCATATTGCCAAACAATCGGCATCTTCCTTACAAGTTCCTCAACTCATTTTTCAGTTTCTAAAACTAGTTCGTGATATAGTTCAGCCCCTTCAGGGCATTTAGATTTTTTTCCTTTCTGTGTTTCGTGCAGAATCGTCTACGAACAGCGTCGGTCGGTACATGCACTTATCCGAATAGTTGATTCACTCCGGTGAATTAAGGGATACCCTCTGTGGCACAAGCGCGGTTGGTATCAAGCGGAGCGCCGCCGCCATCAGAGGCCGGAGGAGCGCCACCAACGACGGAGAAAGGAGAGCAGGCGACAGTTCCAGGAGGACCGTGCATCCAGGGTCGCCGCCCTTTACCGCCAGGAGCAAGCCAGAAGGGCCACCATATCGAGACGCGCCGCCGAACGTGAAGCGATGCGACAGCAGCATCGAGTACGAGCCATCCGCGCCGCCGAATTAGAAGCGGCGCGACGACACCAGTAGGACGCGTTCCGACGCGCCGCCGAGCTGGAAGCGGCGCGACTCCAGGAAGAGGTACCCCGACGCGCCGCCTAGGAGATAGCCGCGCGCCTACATCGACTCGCCGACGATCAGCGTGCTGCCGCAGAAGCTGTAGCACGTCCTGCAGTCTTCGCCGCCCCTCAGGAATACGACCCTGAGGCACCGACTTTGATTCGGGAGGGCGAGTGGCAGCTTTCAGAGATACGGCGCGGCACGCTAAAACCCAGGACCCACGTCAGCGTCGTCCACGCTACGCGTGGACGATACCTTTGACGCTAAGGGTACCCCGGTTCGTCGAGGAGCCACGGTACACTTTTCCGCCCGTAGAACTCGCGCGAAGAACTTCAACGGCGGTGATCGACTGCCGCGATCCTGCGGCGCAACCACAAGCATTGCGCGTTCCTCTGGCGAAGGACTTGCCGGCGCCGGCCAGCTTCATTAGCTTCCAAGTTCCAGAAACGCCTAGATCTCCCCGCGCAAGCTACTGCATCTGTTTGTTCGCCCGCTCGTCCTCAGCGTACCCCGTCGTCACCGGGTACCCCTCTGGAACATACAACGCCGGTTCCCCAGACTGAGGAACAGACGCCAGACACGGACGACCTACTATTGTGCGCAGATAGGACACCGGAGATCTTCTCTCCGTCTCTCTTTGGCTCGCCGCCGAGCCCAAAAACACACTTGCCATAAATCGATGAACTCACCGTACGGTAGCGAACGCGCCGTTCCCCACTCATGGACGGGATAACGGGTTGGCGGAAGCTCGTGAAGGGTGAAATCAGAAGAGTGTACCTTCCGCCGCCCACCTGCCAAAAAGACTTTCCCCGGACGTGCGTGCTTTCGACGCTTGGTTAGCCGAACGCGCAAGAGAACGTGCCGCCGCCCAGGCCCAGAGGCCGGCCTGAGCGTACGTCTTTCTCTTGCTCTCTCTCTCCCTCTCGTACGAGGGACCGCGCCAGGCACGCAAGACCTAGTTGCTTCCGCAACCTCTTTGCCCTCCCCCCTTCAGGCACACAATACCTGGGGTATAGAAACTTTTTCGTGAAATTTTTCAAAAATTCTGTAAAAAGAAACAAATCACCTTAAAATCTTCCAGATTCTAGTTTAACAATTTTGGTAATCTCATTAAGTATTCTACGAGAATTAATTCAGAAAAATATTATAAGTTTTTCTAGAAATTTTGATGCAAATTTATTATTCATTTGAAGCCTTTCAAAATGCACAGAAAGCTTCAAATGTTTCGAAATTTTTCCACGCTTCAAATTATTTTGGAATCTATTTAGAACTTGTGATTATATTTCGAATTCACTCGATTATTTTTCAAACTAAAAATTGTACACTTTTCATTTGTTAACCGAAATTTTTTTAGCAAATGTTTTTAAAATAATCTCTTAAAACTAATATTACAAAATGGATATCATTTTAAATAATTGTAGAAAATCATAATTTGTTATCAATTCTTGTACACATAATTTTCTACGAGGAAACATAAGAAACAATTAGTTATTTGTATTAAACTGTATTTTTGGTTATGTTTTGTACATTCCTTTACGAGAAAGTACATCTTTAACTGAAAATTACAGTTGTAGGAACGCTGTGCTATCTTGCGCAAATTTTTCCCGCTGAGGATGCTTATATGAACCATGTATTTTTGTTTGTAATTGTAATTGTAATTGTAATCTTCTCCTAGATGAATGCTAGAAAGCTGCGAGCTCTTCTGACATTTTTCGCTTTTCATTGACTTATTAGTTGGCCATCAGGTAACTCCAAGTGAAAAATAGGCCAATAGTTGAAAATTTCAGAAAAATCCAAAACTTTGATTTTTTTCATGTTTTGGTTCAACGGCGATACCACGCTGAAAACACCAGTTCCCGTTAGATCACTGAAGTTAAGCAGTGTTGGGCGCGGTTAGTACTTGGATGGGTGACCGTTCGGGGAATATTGCGTGTTGTTGACCCGTCGTGGGAGTGGTGGACCCACACTGGTAGTATTTATCCACCTAGAAACACTACCCGAATCGGGTAGTGAGGCAATGAACTTTCGAGTTCGAAATGCTAATCAATTTTTTTTTTTTTTTTTGGTTCCATAAAATACTTCGAAGTGGAGTTTTTAAGTCTTTTTCACCCAAGTTTGATCCTTCTGTGTTGCAATAGGCTATTGTCCTTCACTTAAACTTATTACGTCTATATTTTTTTAAACTCAAGGTGAAAACCTTGGAAACTGTAATTTCTCCTTTTTTTTGGTTAAAACAATCGATTTCATTTGAACCCTACAAAACAAAGCAGACTTATTTCTTCATTTTATCATTCGTTCTTCATTTAACAATAATTTTTCTCTGTAGTGTTAAATGATTTGGATAACTTTCTACCTATTTTCGTTGTTACATACATAGTTTGAATGAAATTTTTTAATTGAATTTTCATATCTTTCCAAGATGAAAATTTTTGTTTGTCAATATTTTGTCGTATGGTGACAGTTTAGGCAAAAACTGTAACTATTTATTTCTGATGATATTTTCCACCATTAAAACAAGAACAGTTAGTCCTTAAAACTGTACTTCCAAATAAATTCCACTTGAGATAAGGATATCATAATTATACTGATCACAATAAAAATTCTAGTTGACATTATTATCTGCGAAGGACAATCTTGAGACTGATAAAGTCTTTATCTCACATATATGTGAGATAACGCTACATATGTGTATATGAGTACTCCGATGATGCAATTGAATGTTGTTAGATACAGTTGTTAACCAAATTATTCACTGAAACATTAATCAGTTTTTTCTCGAGTTTGCGAAAATGAGGATGGTCTATACTTTTGTTTTCACTTTGGTGGTCATCTGTTATTCATTTGGTAAATATAATATTTTAATTTCCCAGGAATAAGGTCTGAACGTTATTTGCAAATAAAATAATGTTTTCAAATCATTTTTCTTGACGTCATAATAATTTTCAACTTAAAATATAACTACAATCAACTGAATATGGCTGAAGTGTATTAACCCTTAGTGCCCGACATGGTTTTTTTGGCGCTTCTGCCCGAGTAAGTGTCTGACAGACACTTATTCCCTAAGATTCGTATTTTTCATATTTTTGTACTGATGAAAATCCAACTAGTGATGCAAGAATTTGTGGACACACAAATACCGTCACACACACTAAACCATATATTTGTTCAGAAAGCTCTGAAACGCAAGGTCGATTTAAATAAATAGTCTACTCTGCCCGACAAAGTGTCTGAGAAACACTTGCCTTTGTTTTCATTGACATGTAGCACTAACACGTTGCGCCGAAGGTCAACTCTGACTTTGTCGGGCACTTCCGCGTGACTAGACTGGAAGGTACTGAGACGGGCGGGGTGCCAGCTCAATCAGGGCCGACACCGTTAATTGTCAAAATTTGTTAAGTGTCTGTGGTACACTTAATGTGTCTAATGTTATCTAATAATGTGTCTAATGTTTTTTCCTTGTGGAATTATTAATGTTTAAGTGTTATCCGATAGTCAAAACTGAGAGGAAAGACATTTGCCAGAGAATTGGACACATTCAAAACTGTTCGTTCCATGGAGTGAAAAGTTATATGAACATTATAACATTTAAAAATTATTTTGCCTAATTTTGATTAAATCGTTAGAAGGTTGCTTTTTGCACAGAAACATTAGATCAGGTCAAAGGTATTTGTCATAAATGTTCTGAAAAAAGAGATTCTTCTATTTTTCCTTGCAGAATGCAGTTCTACTTCTTCTGCTGACAAACAAAATACGCCTGACCGGATTTCTGCAGAGGAGCCTCCTCTTTGTGCCAGGTCCAAGTCACCTGATAGAAGGCCTTCTATTACAGTACTTGGATATTCACTTGGACAACTTGGATATATGCGGCTCATTTCCCGTACAAATCAGAACCTTCGGTTCGAATTCCGAAATTACATTTTCGAAGCTGGGAAACCAATTAGTTGGAGAGCAGAAGGAAAAAGCTTTACTCCCGTGCCAACCCAACAACATATTGTATTATCAACATCCAATTCCGAAATTTTTGCAATATTAGCAAATACCGGTGTTCTTAGCGGAATATATAGGAGGGATAGGTTTCGTTCGCGAATAAAAGTGAATATCATCAACGGCCTAGTTGAAAATTTGACTCCAGATGAAAAACGGGATTGTCCAGTAGGAAAAATCGACCGAATAATCTCAAACAATTACATTAAAGTTTTCGCGGGATACGATTCACTCAAATCCGAACAGAATCTCCGTGACGAACGTAATCCTGGTTCTTCTTCTTCTGCCGGACAAAATTTATCTGACCGACCTTCCACTCCTGAGGAGACTCTCATCCGTGCCAGGTCCAACTCTCCTCCGGGCAGGCCTCCTACTGATCAAGTGCTTGGATGTACAACAGAACAACTTGGATATGTTCGGCTTATTCCTTGTACAAATCAGAACAAGCAATTTGAATTTCGAAGATGCGTTTTTTCTGCTGATAAACCAATTCGAATGAGAATAGCTTACACGACCAATGTGTTTGATCCAACCCAAGAATATATTGTATTGGCAACATCCATCGGTGACATTTTTGCAATATTGGATTATACTGGGACACTTCGTGGAATATATAGAACTGGAACTCATTGCCGTGTGAAAATAAATATTATAAGCGGCGCTGTTGATAATTTGACCCCGGATGAAATAAGGGATTGTCCAGTAGGCAAAAAGCGCCTGGTTTCCCCGAACGGTTTTATTAAAGATTTTGGAGATTACGATTCACTGCAGTCCGAAAGGAATCCCAATAGCGAACGTAATCCTGGTAGTTCATCTTCAACTGGACAACATGCACCAGACCGAATTTCTTCTCAGGAGCATCCTCTTCATGCCAGGTCCAAGTCTCCTCCTGGCAGGCCTCCTTCTCATAAAGTGCTTGGATATGCACTTACCCAACTTGGATATACTCGGCTCATTCCCAAGGAAAATCAGAACCAGCAATTCGAATTTCGAAAATACGTTTTTCCTGTCGGTAAACGAATTGAAGTAATGTTAGAACATAATAAATATTTGCCCGTGCCTACCCGAGAACATATTGTCTTATCAACATCCATTGGTGACGTGTTTGCAATATTGGAGTACAGTGGGATTCTGCTTGGAATATATAGGTGCGATAGGAAGTATCGGAGAATAAAAATAAACATGATGAGCGGTGCGGTTGACAATATGATCGAGATGGAAGCAAGGGAATGTCCTGTAGGCAAAAGTCATTACCCAGTCTTACCACGTTGGTTCAAAGAAGTTGTTTCAAATCAAGATTCTTTACACTATGCATATCATTGATTCAATAGAAGAAAGATAAACTGAAATGTTATATTTGATGTAATACGTAGTTGTGAAAAAATTAAATAAAAAGATTTGAATTCCATTATGTCATGGTTGCCAAGGCTTCTTTACTTTTATCTCTCGCTAAATCCCCATTACGTCATTTGACTAATAAATAAATATATAATCCATAAATTAAAAACAAATGTGGAGTGTTAACTAAAAATTAATAATTTTCAACCAGTAGTGAAGTATGGTAATTCTCAGTTAAAAAAATCATTCTTACCAAAATAGTTTAATTTTTAGTCAAAAAGGTGGATTTTCGATTAATAAAATTAATCCTTAGGCAAGAAGTTCAGCTTCGAACTTGACGTCCTCATTGGACTCGACCCATTAGTCATACTCATTTCTCTACAACCATCTCCACTTTAACCAAGTTTTTTGGCAAAATTAATTTTTTTTGTTACATTATTCGAACATTTTTTGATAGAACTTAACCTAAAGTACTTGAAACAGCAAAAGAAACGATTTTTGACAAAAGTGGGCCTTACCTAGTTGTTATTTCGGTGCCTCTTTTACAGTTTAATGCACCTATAAGCCAGGGTAATTTACTTCTCATCCAGTTGATTTCATGTAATTTAGATTAAGTTTCTAGTAATTATCTGTATTTCAGATAATTCAGTGTAATTTAAGTAGTTCATAGTTGAACATTTTTTCTGTTTGAAAATGAATCTTCTCATCTGCAAATTCATCTTTCTGGATGAAAATTGTTTTTTTAAACAGGGAAAACAGAAGTGAATTTTTGTTGCGGGTAACATTCAAGCAGATAAAGTTGAATTCTTCTCCAAAAATGTTCAGATCGCCGCCAGAAAAGCATAGTATTGTAGAGAAGGATAAGAAAAAAAGGGACAAAAAGAGACAGAGCTGCGATTAAAGATCCGATGAAAAAGGAAAGATTGAAAGAAACGCGCGACATGATGATGTAAGTAATGGGAATGTATGAAGAAAAGCAGGCGAAAAGGGTAGAGGAAATAAGGAAAAAAATTAGGTAGGAAATGGCCGAACTCAGGAAAAGAATGAGAGAATGGTAAGAAGTCAGAGAAAAGTTAGAGAGAAGGATGCAGACGTTAGAGCAAGGACAAGAAAAGAAGGAAGAGACTAATAAAAAGAAGAAACAAAAAAAACATAGTGACAATGGGTCTAAGATTAGAGGGGAAGGAGCTGATAGGAGGAGTGGGAGAAGTACTAGAAAGGATTGACGCTAAGGTAGAAATAGAGGAACTGCGAAGTTTAGGAAGGGAAGAGCGAAGAGGAGAGAGAATGTTACTGATGAAACTAAAGAAATGGGAACCTGAGAGGGAAGTGATGACAAAGAAGAGGGTGTTATATAGAAGCTCGGAGAGAATAGAGTATGATTTCACATTGGTAGGAAGGAAGATGCAGTATAAGTTAAGAAAAATAGCGGAAGAGGGGAGAAAAAAGAGAAGAAGAACTTGGGTTAAGGGAAGATTGGAGCATATGCTACTGGAATATAGCAGGCTTAAAAAGAAAGGATAGGAAGTTTATGAGAAACTTCACACAATAAGATATAGTAGTAATGATGGAGACGTGGCTTGATGAAAAGGGGTGGGAAAGAGTAAGAGGAAGATTACCAAGAAGCAACAAATGGCAGGTTTTAAATGAAGAGAGGAAGAATGAAAAAGGCATAGAAATGGGAGGATTGATGATGCCAGTATGGAACGACTGTATAACAGAGAAGGATAAAAGAGAGTTGAAGGAACACAAAGAAGGATTAATAGTAGAAGAGATAAATACGGGTGGAGAGATGTGAAGATGGAAGAAAATAAGCAAGCGATTAGGCTTATAATAGCAGGACATTTTAATGCAAGAACAGGAGAGAGAGGAGAAAGGGAATGGGATAGAAAGCGATGAAGAAAATCCGAAAACAAGATACTGAATGGGGAAGGAAAGAAGTTTTTGAAGGGCCTAGGGGAGATGGGATGGTTTATCCTAAACGGAATTATAGAGGGGGGTGAGAAAGGGGAATATACACGTCAAAAGGTAAGAGAGAAACAATAATTGTTTATGTGGTAGTGGACCACGAGGTAAGAGAGAAAGTTAAGAAACTAGAGGTAGAAAATTATGAAGATTCGAATCACATTCCCCTATAAGTCACAGTAGAGGGAGAAATTAGTAATAACAATAAGGTTAAACTAGCTGTGAATTCAATCTTGAGTGTTTCCACTTTGTTTTTATTTATAGTAATATGGTGGTCATTTCATAAGCACTTTGCTCCCCGTTAGCAAATTTATTTGCTTTATTATAAAGGAAGTATTAATTATTTTTTCAATAGTCGACAAACCAAAGTCTTCATTCTCATCAAATTAAAAATAGAAATGTACAAAAAATACAAAATTACAAAATTAAAAAATAAGACATAACATTTCTCAAATACAAAAACAAATCAGACAAATCAAATTTTGCATTCGGTATGATAATTTTCCGAATTGGCAAAGGGAAGGGAAAAGCTCTGCCGCACCCTATCTCTTTCCCAGCCTTATGATTTATTTACCAAAATTGTCAGAATTATTCTATCTGAAAATTTATAATCAAAAAGTATTTTCGATTTATGCGTCAACTTTGAATTATGTCTATGAAAAAAGTTTTTCTGTTTGAAGTCACTCAGAGAAATGTTTCCTTGTGGCAAAAGGATGTTTTTTGACGTAAGTGGAATTTTCTTCTCAATTTAAGGTTAAGAGGATTTCAGTTTGTCTCAACAGGAATCCATTCGCAGCAAAAATTTTTCTTAGGCTACTAACTTCATCTCATCTGGAAGACAAATAATGATATTTGTGTCACAAATATATTCACGTCGTTCAAAAGGAAACGGACAAGAGGACGATGCTTTTGTTCCAAAAGAACTTTTTGTCTGTTTAATTAAATGAATTTAACAATTTTGGGAAATGCTACCATTACAAAGCTCCCTTTATGAGGAAGAAAAAAGAGCAGGAAGGAAGGATTGGTCAATGGAAGGTAAAGAACAGTTTAAAGAAAAAGACAGGAATATCAAAATGTTAGAAAGGAAATGTGAACGATGAAATGGAAATATTGATTGGATAAATAAGAAGAGTATAAGAGTGCACAAGCAAAAAAGAATTTAGTGAAGGAAGGGATGGAAGTGGATGGGATGAGAATTGTAAACAGGAGAAGGAGGCAGTGAAAAGCGAATTAAGAACATGGAGGAAAGGGACAAGTAGCGGAGAAGAAAATAGGAGAAAAAAGAAGGAGTATACTGAGTCGTATTATCAAAAAAAAAAAGACGAGGAAAATAAAAGGTTTGAAGAAAAAGTTCAGGAGGCTAGGACGCAAGGAGAGGTTTGCAAGGTGGTGAATAGAGAGAGAAAAAAAAGCAAAAGAGTAAACCAGGATATTGAGATGGTAGAATGGAAAACATATTTTATGGAATTACTACCAGGGTAGAGAGGAAAATTAGGAAAGGAGGAGAAGATGGTAAGGAAACAGATGAGGAGAAGGAAATTGCAAAGGAGCAAATAGTCAAGGTATTAGGGATGAGGAAGGATGGAAAGGCACCTGGTATAGATGAGATCCCAGATGAAGTTTGGAAATATGTGGGGACAGAATTAAAGGAATGGGCATGGATAATGTGCAATAGAGTATGGAGAGGAGAGGAGTGGCCAGAGTCATGGAAAGTAGGAGTAGAGATAACAATATTGAAGAAAGGCAAAGGGGAGGAGCTTGAAGATTATAGGGGAGTGACACTAATGCCAACACTGTATAAAGTACATTTGACTGCTTGATCGGTGAGGTTAAAAAAAGAACTTGTGGAAAAAAAGATAGAGCCACCGAATCAGAAAGGGTTTAGAAAAGGGATGGGGGTAACGGACAATATATATGTTCTTAACTACTTAGTAAATAAGACGATTAAAAGTGAGAAAGGGGTAATGATAGCATTGCTCGTGGACTTAAAGGCGGCATTTGACTTATTAGACCGAGGCGAGATAGGAAAAGTTACGGGGAAAAAGGGGATACGAGAGGGATTAATAAAGAAACTATGGAAAATGTTTAGAGGAACAAAAACTTTTTTTGCTATAATTAAGACGAACTTTGTACTTGCTTGTATTTTCTTTGTATCTTGTTGTTTTTTATTGTAGTTCTAATTTTATGCAAAAATTTCCAAAAAATTAGAACTAAGAGAATTTAGAACTAAAAGAATCTATAGGAATTTACAGGTTTTGCGACCAAAAAGTTGTTCTTTTCCGTCCTAGGAGGAAAAATATTGAGAATATTGCAGCAAGATAATTTTAGTTTAGAATGTGACAATAAAGAATAATCGTTATCAAACAACAAGAAACCCCAAGTTTAAAGTTTGTTCAAATATATAGCAATCGATTAGACATCAAGTATGGCATTTAAAATTATGTCATTGCAACGTTGTCAGTAATTGCCATCCTAGGAAAGTTATATGATATTATATGAATATTATAATATTCAAGAATTATTTTGACTAATTTTGATTGAATCATCAGAAGGTTACTTTCTGCAAAGGAACATTGAATTAAGCCAGAGGTATTAGTCATGAATGTCCTGAACAAAAAAAAATCATCTATTTCTTCTTGTAGAATGCAGTTCACAATCCGATGGCAAGCCTCATAGAGAACGTCATCCTAGCCCCTCTTCTTTTTCTGTCAGCAAAAAACATACGTCTGACTGGAGTTCAGCAGAGGTGCCTCCTTTTCGTGCCAGGTCCATGTCACCTGATAGAAGGCCTTCTTCTATTAAGGTACTTGGATATTCACTTGAAAACTAGAATATATTCGGCTTACTTCCCGTGCAAATCAGAACCTTCACATTCGAATTTCGAAATCACATTTTTGAAGCTGATAAATCAATTAGTTGAACAACAGACGGAAAGAGCTTCAGTACCGTGCCAACCCAAGAACATATTGTATTATCAACATCCAATGGTGAGGTTTTCACTCTTCTATTTCAACTACTTCACCGACACCTCCGATGTGACCTTCCTCTTCGAAGTGACTGTCGAGAGCAACCATGCAGATCTCCCTAAAAAAAGAGAAGCGGTCTGCAACAGTTTCCCGCAAAAATTGACTAACCGTTTATAATGCTGCCTTCCCGGATCGTTTGTTCAAAATTGAAGCTTACAGCGAAATAGTAACTAATCAGTATACAGGCTGCTACGGAAATGTGGCACCTCTCAAACCACGTATTTTCCGCAACGGTATTAGTGTGACGATACTTGCCTGTTTTATAACACAAGAACTGGCCGCAAGTCATTTCAGATTTCGAAAGAGTCATCTTCTTCTTGTGTCTTGAGCAAAATCGTTGAGTTGGAATGAGTTAGATTTGTCGCAATCACTGAAATATTTTTTCTCTTTTTTGGAGAATCATACTCAAAATGAAAACATTATGTTTCATCCATCTTAATTAGGATTCGGGAAAAGAAAACCTCGGAAATAATGAATGTACGCAAAAAACCCACGCCGGTAAGTACTATCCGCGCGGACGACGGAGAAAGTCCTGTCGCCTATTGCACTGAAATCTGTTATATCTCATCAGATGTATCACTAATTTCCTCGGAAACTATCCCTTGTAGAAGAAAAGATTTGAAACAAAAAATATGTATCTTGATGAGATCCATAACTTTTGTTTGAACGATTTTGCGAAATTTTGCGCATTGGCTTGAATAAACGGAAAAAAACACGTAAGTATACGAAGTTTGAAAGAAATCGAAGAATTCAGCTATTCGGAACTTTATCCATAATCTGTTCAAAGGATTTTTTTTACCAAACATGGAGGAGGGGGGGGGGGCGAAATAGGCTTTACCTAGCTCTTATGTGTTGCAATAGGCAATTGTCCTTCACTTACACTTATTACGTCTATATTTTTTCTAAACTAAAGGTGAAAATCCTGGAAACTGTAATTTCTTCTTTTTTTCGGTTAAAACAATCGATTTCATTTGAACCCTACAAAACAAAGCAGATTTATTTATTCATTCTATCATTTTTCCTTTATTTAACATTAATTTTTCTCTGTAGTGTTAAATGATTTGGAGAACTTTCCCACATTTAAAACAAGAACTGTTAGGCCTTTAAAACTGTACATTTAGATACATTCCATTTGAGATAAGGGTATCATAATTATAATGTTCACAATAAAAATTCAAATTGATATCATTATCTGCGAAGGGCAATCTTAAGACTGATAAAGTCTTTATCTCTCACATATATGAGATAACGCTACATATGTGAATATATGTACTTCGATGATGCAATCAAATATTGTTAGATACAGTTGTCAACCAAATTATTCACTGAAACTTTAATCAGTTTTTTCTCCACATTGCGAAAATGAGGACGGTCTATACTTTTGTTTTCACTTTGGTGGTAATCCTTTATTCAATTGGTAAATATAATATTATAATTTACATGGAATAATGTCTAAACGTTATTTGCAAATAAGATAATGTTCCCAAATTATTTTCCTTGATGTCATGATAATTTTCAACTTAAAATGAGATTCCAGTCAACTAAATATAGCTGAAGTGTATGAATAATGTGTCTAATGTTTTTCCATGGAGTGGAAAGTAATATGTTATATGGATATTATAATATTTAAGAAATAATTTGCCCAATTTTGATTGAATCATTAGGAGGTTGCTTTTTGCAAAGAAACAGTGAATTAAGCCAAATGTATGAGTCATAAATGTTCGGAAAAAAATAATCTTCTATTTCCCCTTGTAGAATGCAGTTCACAATCCAATGGGAATCCTCGAAGCGAACGTAATCCTGGCCCCTCTTCTTCCTCCGCTGGCGAACAACATACTCTGGAACGGATTTCTGCAGAAGAGCCTCCTTTTCGTGACAGGTCGAAGTCACCTGATAGAAGGGCTTCTTCTATTACAGTACTTGGATATTCACTTGAACAACTTGGATATATTCGGCTCATTTCCCGTACAAATCAGAACCTTCGGTTCGAATTTCGAAATTACATTTTTGAAGCTGGTAAAGAAATTAATTGGCGAGCAGATGGAAAAAGCTTTAGTCATGTGCCAACCCAACAACATATTGTATTATCAACATCCAATGCTGAAATTTTTGCAATATTAGCAAATAGCGGTGTTCTCAGCGGAATATATAGGAGGGATAAGTTTCGTTCGCGAATAAAAGTGAATATAATCAACGGCCTGGTTGAAAATTTGACTTCAGATGAAAAACGGGATTGTCCCGTAGGAAAAATCGACCGAATGTTCTCAAACCATTTCATTAAAGCTTTTGCGCAATACGATTCACTCAATTCCAAACAGAATTTCCGTGATCAACGTAATCCTGATTCTTCTTTTTCTGCCGGACAACATTTACCTGACCGGTCTTCTACTTCTGAGGAGCTTCTCATTCGTGCCGGGTCCAACTCTCCTCCGGGCAGGCCTCCTGCTGATCAAGTGCTTGGATGTACGATTGAACAACTTGGATATGTCCGGCTTACTCCTTGCACAAATCAGAACAAGCAATTTGAATTCCGAAGATACGTTTTTCCTGCTGATAAACCAATTCGAATGAGAATAGCTCACACGACCTATTTGTTTGAACCAACCCAAGAATATATTGTATTAGCAACATCCATTGGTGACATTTTTGCAATATTGGATCATGGTGGAACACTTCGTGGAATATATAGGACTGGAACTCATTACCGTATAAAAATAAATATTATAAGCGGCGTTGTTTATTATTTGACTCCGGATGAAATAAGGGATTGTCCAATAGGGAAAAAGAACTCAATTTTGCCAAGCGGTTTCATTAAAGCTTTTGGAAATTACGATTCACTTCAGTCCGAAAGAAATCCTAATAGCGAACGTAATCCTAGCCATTCTACTTCTGCCAGACAACATTCTCCTGACAGGAATTTTCCTCAGGAGCCTCCTCTTCATGCCAGTTCCAAGTCTCCTCCTGGCAGGCCTCCTTCTCACAAAGTACTTGGATATGCACTTACCCAACTTGGATATATTCGGCTTATTCCCCAGACAAATCAGAACCGGCAATTCGAATTTCGAAGGTACGTTTTTCCTGCCGATAAACGAATTCATATAATGTTAGAACATAATAAATATGTGCCCGTGCCAACCCGAGAACATATTGTCTTATCAACATCCATTGGTGACGTGTTTGCAATATTGGAGTATAGTGGGATTCTTCGTGGAATATATAGGTGCGATAGGAAGTATCGGAGAATAAAAATAAACATGATGAGCGGTGCAGTCGACAATATGACCGAGATGGAAGCAAAGGAATGTCGTGTAGGCAAAAGTCATTACCCAATCTTACCAGGTTGGTTCAAAGAAGTTGTTTCAAATCAAGATTCTTTACAATATATGTATCATTAATTCCATGGGAAAAAGATGCACTGAAATGTTATATTTTATGTAATACGCAGTTGAATAGAAATTAAATAAATAGATTTCAATTCCATTATGTCATGGGTGTTAAGGCTTCTTTCCTTTTATCTCTGACTAATCCACATTAGGTCATTTGACTAATGAATAGATATATAATGCATAAATGAAAGAGAAATGTGAACTGTTAGCTAAACATTTTTGCCAAAATAGTTGAATTTTCAATCAAAGAGGTAGATTTTCAATTAACAAAATAATTCTTAAGCAAGAAGTTCAGCTTTGAACATGAAGTCCGCGTTGGGCTCGACTCATTTGTCATACTCATTTCTCTACAACTATCTCAGCTGTAACCAAGTGTTTTGGTAAAATTAATTTTTTCTGTTACATTATTCGAACATTTTTCTATAGAACTTAACCTAAAGTAAAAAGTAAAGGATAAAAATTGTTTTGTTAAACTAGAATTTCCATCTTTTCCGTTTTTCGTTGATTATTATTATGGCAACGGCCATACCACGCTGGAAACACCAGTTCCCGTTAGATCACTGAAGTTAAGCAGTGTTGGGCGCGGTTAGTACTTGGATGGGTGACCGTTCGAGAATAATACTACTGCGTTGCTGTTGGCGGTCGTGGGTGTGGTGAGCCCACACTTGTAGTTATTTACTACAAGAAACTATCCACCTAGAAACACTACCCGAAGCGGGTAGTTGTCACGCCTACCCCTAGAGGCTCGCCGAAAGGGAAACGGTTTAATGGTAT
>CAKNXH010062411.1:30965-42237 GCA_932178445.1 Andricus quercusramuli
TTCATTGCTTCTGGGTAATGGGGTGGAAAGACGAAATAGGCTCTTCCTAGTTGCCATTCTCAACTATTTTGAAATTAATTTTTCCATGTTTTCATTCTAAGAAAATCTTAATAATATTTTGTCTCATATTGCACAGTTTATCCGAAAAATGAAACTTTTTATTTATAATAATATTTTTTACCATTAGAACAATAAAGTTTATGTGTTCTCGAAAAATCGTTAAAAGAAAATTTGTAGATCCCTTCAAGGTAAACAATTGTATGCATTATATTCCATTTTATATTAAATAGTTTGGCCGGACGATAGAATTTTTTATTTTTTGAAAAGCATTTTTGATTGATAAACTACAAACGGTGGTCAAAAATGGCTGGCTAGCGGAATCATTATTCCTCTCCTGAATTCTATTTAAGATAAGAATATCATAATTGAAATGATAGTAATAAAAATTTATATTCATATCATTATCTGGAAAGGACAACCTTGAGACTGATAACGTCCTTATCTCACATTATATAAGTTAACGCTCCACATGTATGTATTTGTACTCGGATGATGCAATGGAATATTCACAGATACAGTTGTTCACCAAATTCTTCACCGAAACATTAATCAGTTTTTTCTCTACTTTGCGAAAATGAGGATGGTCCATACTTTTGTTTTCACTTCTGTGGTCATCCTTTATTCTATTGGTAAATATAATATTATAATTTATCTGAAATAAGGTCTAAACGTGATTTGCTACAATTATTTGTAACTACAATCAACTGAATATTGCTAAATTGTAATGATAATGTGTCTAATGTTTTATTCTTTTGAAATAATTGTCTAGTAAGTGTTATTTGACAGTGAAAAGTTATATGATATTATGTGAATATTATAATATTCAAGAATTATTTTGCCTAATTTTGAATGAATCATCAGAAGGTTGCTTTCTGCAAAGAAACATTTAATCAAGCCAGAGGTATTAGTCATGAATGTCCTGAACAAAAAAATCCTCTATTTCTTCTTGTAGAATGCAGTTCACAATCCGATGGAAATCCTCATAGAGAACGTCATCCTAGCCCCTATTCTTCTTCTGCCGGCAAAAAACATACGTCTGACTGGAGTTCAGCAGAGGTGCCTCCTTTTCGTGCCAGGTCCAAGTCACCTGATAGAAGGCCCTCTTCTATCAAAGTACTTGGATATTCACTTGAACAACTTGGATTTATCCGGCTCATTTCCCGTAAAAGTCAGAACCTTCGGTTCGAATTTCGGAATTACATTTTTGAAGCTGACCAATCAATTAGTTGGAGAACAGATGGGAAGAGCTTCAGTACCGTGCCAGCCCACGAACATATTGTATTATCAACATCCAATGGTGAGGTTTTCGGAATATTAGTAAACAGCGGGATTCTTAGTGGAATATATAGGAGAGATAAAACTCATTCACGAATAAAAGTAAATATGATTAACGGCCTGGTTGAAAATTTAACTCCAGATGAAATAAGGGGTTGTCCAGTAGGAAGAATCGAAAAAATTTTGTCAAACAATTTTATCAAATCTTTTGCGAAATATGATTCACTCAGGCCCGAACAGAATCTCTGTGATGAACGTAATCATGGTTCCTCTTCTTCTGCCGGACAACATTTACCTGACCGGTCTTCTACTCCTGAGGAACCTGTCATTCGTGCCAGGTCCAACTCTCCTCCATGCAGGCCTCCTACTGATCCAGTACTTGGATATCCAATAGAGCAACTTGGATATGTTCGGCTCATTCCTCGCACGAATCAGAGCAAGCAATTTGAATTTCGAAGATACGTTTTTCCTTCAGATAAACCAATTCGAATGCGAATAGATCGCATAATCTATGTGTTTGAGCCAACCCGAGATTATTTTGTCTTATCAACATCCACGGGTGACATTTATGCAATATTGGATCATAGTGGGACACTTCGTGGAATATATGGGACTGGAACTCATATCCGAATGAAAATAAATATCATAAGCGGTGCAGTTGAAAATTTGACCCCGGATGAAATGAGGGATTGCCCAGTAGGCAAAAAATACCCAATTTTCCCAAACAATTTTATTGAAGCTTTTGGAAATTACGATTCACTACAGTCCGAAAGGAATCCCAATACCGAACGTCTTCCTGGTTATTCACCTTCAACCGGACAACATGCACCAGACCGAATTTCTTCTCAGGAGCCTCCTCTTCATGCCAGTTCCAAGTCTCCTCCTGGCAGGCCTCCTTCTCATAAAGTACTTGGATATGCACTTACCCAACTTGGATATATTCGGCTTGTTCCCCAGGCAAATCAGAACCGGCAATTCGAATTCCGAAGATACGTTTTTCCTGCCGATAAACGAATTCAATTAATGTTAGAACATAATAAATATGTGCTCGTGCCAACCCGAGAACATATTGTATTATCAACATCCATTGGTGACGTGTTTGCAATATTGGAGTATAGTGGGATTCTCCGTGGAATATATAGGTGGGAGGAAAGGTATCGGAGAATAAGAATAAACATGATGAGCGGTGCAGTCGACAATATGACCGAGATGGAAGCGGAGGAATGTCATGTAGGCAAAATTCATGACCCAATCTTACCACGTTGGTTCAAAGAAGTTGTTTCAAATCAAGATTCTTTACAGTGTACGTATCATTAATGCAATAGTAAAAAGACAAACTAAAATGTAATATTCTTTTTTAATTCGTAGTTGTATCAAAATTAAACGAAACATTTAAAACCCAAAGTATTATGGTCGTCAAGGCTTCTTTCCTTTTATTTCTTACTAATCCTCATTAGGTCATACAATTATTTTTTCAAATATTCAAAAGTCAGTGAGTTAAACGATTTTAAATGTTGACATTCGAGCTTTTTGAAAATACCATATCGCCCACATTGCTAACAGAATTTGGATGATTTTTGAAGCTGTAGCGTATAATTAATTAGGTTTTGAGTGCAATTTGAAACACACACAAACTTTAAAAGAAAGAAAGAAAAATCAGACAAAAATTTTGCATTCGATTTCGCACTGAAACACTTACTTTTAATTTTTTTTTCAATATAAATATTTTGATCTCATATCGTTTTCTGGCATTCTTGACTTGTTATTGTTCAAAATTTGATGTCAATGGAAATAATAAAGAAATGTTGATTCCTTTCTTGTCCGTTTATCATTCGGTAAGAAACTTTCTTTCTCTTAGTATCTTTTGAATTCAATATGCCCAGGTGTGTGCAAGCGAAGAATGATAAGTGATATTATTTATTACAGAAAATTTTAAATTCAAAAGTGTAATATTCTGACATTCTGGTTAAGCGACTCACTCGATGAGGAAGGAGTAATGTCAGGGAGGGCGTATAGATTTGTAGGTTGATCCAGAATAATCGTGTTATTTATTTGAATAATAAATGAATATTTGATGAATGAATTTAATATAAAAATATGAATTCTTATTTAAAAATGACTAATTTCCAACCAGTAGTGATTTGATAATTTATCTTTCCTAGTTGAAAAATCAACTATTTGGCTGAATGCTTCACCTAGTTGTCATTCTCAATTAATTTGAAATTAGTTTTTTTATGTTTCAATTAAATAAAATACTTCGAAGGGCAGTTGATATCATCTCTTTGAGTAAGAGAAAAAAAGAAGAATGAGCTTTATCTAGTTGACATCCTCCATTATTCGAAAAGTATTTCTCCATGTTTTCTTCTGAAAAAAATTGCAAAAGTATTCGAGAATGAATTCTTATAATTCAGAAAATACCACGCTTGATAGATAACATAGATAAGTTTAATCCTCATAACTACCTTCGCTATCTTTTCAATGAGCAACATATTCTTCCTCTAGGCGCAGCTTTTCCTCTGAATCTCCAAACAAATATAGTTTATTTTTAAGTTTGTCACACTCAGAACAAGTGTTAGTTCTAGGTTTTTGAAACGAATGATTAACATTCTTATCGAAAATATACAAATAATATTCCTAGAAAGTCACAGGTTTGACTGCAATACCATTTTTCATTTTCCGAAAAACATCAGCCTCATATTTTTGAAAATAAAGCTGATGCATTCTATATGTGTTTAGATCCGCAGATGAAAAACTTTTTTTTTGCTTTCGGGTATAATATGGAACTTGCACAGGAAGGGATTAAATGTGTTCTTTAATCTGATCGATCAGGCCTTCATAATTAATGTTCAAATAGTAATTTTCACCCGACAACTTCAATCTTTGACCCTCCTTATAGTCCTAATCTTCCTCTGTTGTGTCCGCAGAATGTTCCGAAAAATTAATAATAGCAGATTTATGTAAGACTCATATTACATACGTTTTTTTCTAATGTCTTGGATGTGAATTATTTTTATTCGTAAAGTTACAAGTTTTTTTTTTTCACCCAAGTTTTGAACCTTATGTGTTGCAATAGGCTATTGTCCTTCACTCACACTTATTACGTGTATCTTTTTTAAACTTAAGTTAAAAACCTTGGAAACTGTATTTTCTTTTTTTTTCAGTTGGAATAATCGATTTGATTTGAACCCTACAAAACAAATCAGATGTATTTATTCATTTTATCATTTGTTCTTCATTTAACATCAATTTTTTTCTCTAGTGTTAAATGATTTGAAGAACTTTTCTTTTCAACCTATTTTCGTTGTTATATCCATAGTTTAAATGAAACTTTTTAATTACATTTTCATATCTTTTCAGGATGAAAAATTTTGTTTGTTAATATTTTGTTTTACATTGCACAGTTTAGCCGGAAAATGTAACTATTTATTTTTTATGATATTTTCCACCATTAAAACAAGAACTAGAACCGATGGTCAAAAATGGCTGGCTAACGAAATGATTATTCCTCTTTAGGTCTTAAAAACTGTGCATTCAAATACATTCCAATTGAGATGAGAGTATCATTATTATAATGATCACAATAAAAACTCAAATTGATATCATTATCTGCGAAGCACAATCTTTAGACAAATAAAGTCTTTATCTCACATAATATATGTGAGATAACGCTACATATGTGTATATATGTGTACTCCGATGAGGCAATCGAATATTGTTAGATACAGTTGTTAACCAAATTATTTACTTGAACATTAATCAGTTTTTTCTCGACTTTATGAAAATGAGGATGGTCTATACTTTCGTTTTCACTTTGGTGTGCATCCCTTATTCAATTGTTAAATATAATATTATAATTCACCTGAAATAAGGCTTCATGGATATTATAATATTCAATAATTATTTTGCCTAATTTTGATCTAATCATTAGAAGGTTGCTTTTCGCAAAGAAACAATAAATCAAGCCAAAGGTATTAGTCATGAATGTTTGGAAGAAAATAATCTTCTATTTCCTTTTGTAGAATGCAGTTTACAATCCGATGGAAATCCTCGAAGCGAACGTAATCCTGGCCCCTCTTCTTCTTACGCTGGTGAACAGCATACGCTTGAACAGATTTCTGCAGAAGAGCCTCCTTTTCGTGAAAGGTCCAAGTCACCTAATAGAAGGCCTCCTTTTAATAAAGTACTTGGATATTCACTTGAACAACTTGGATATATTCGGCTCATTTCCCGTAAAAATCAGAACCTTCGGTTCGGATTTCGAAATTACATTTTTGAAGCTGGTGAAAAAATTAGTTGGAGAGCAGACGAAAAAAGCTTCAGTGCCGTGCCATCCCAACAACTTATTGTGTTATCAACATCCAATGCTAAAATTTTTGCAATATTAGCAAATAGCGGCGTTCTTAGCGGAATATATAGGAGGGATAGGTTTCGTTCTTGAATAAAAGTGAATATGATCAACGGCATGGTTGAAAATTTGACTCCAGATGAAAAATGGGATTGTCCAGTAGGAAAAATCGACCGAATCATCTCAAACAATTACATTAAAGTTTTTGCGGAATACGATTCACTCAAATCCGAACAGAATTTTCGAGACGAAAGTCGTCCTGGTTCTTCATCTTCCGCCGGACAACATTTACCTGACTGGTCTTCTACTCCTGAGGAGCCTCTCATTCGTGCCGGTTTCAACTCTCATCCAGGCAGGCCTCCTACTGATCAAGTGCTTGGATGTACAATAAAACAATTTGATATGTTCGACTCATTCCTTGCACAAATCAGAACAAGCAATTTGAATTTCAAAGATACGTTTTTCCTGCTGATAAACCAATTCGAATGAGGATAGCTCATATGACCTATGTGTTTGAGCCAAGCCAAGAATATATTGTATTATCAACATCCAATGGTGAAATTTTTGCAATATTGGACCATAGTGGGACACTTCGTGGAATATATAGGCCTGGAACTTATCACCGTATAAAAATAAATATTATAAATGGCGCTGTTGATTATTTGACTCCGGATGAAATAAGGGATTCTCCAGTAGGCAAAAAGCATTCAGTTTTGCCAAGTGGTTTTAATAAAGATTTTGGAAATTATGATTCACTTCAGTCCGAAAGGAATCCCAATAGCGAACGTAATCCAGGCCATTCACCTTCTGCCAGACAACATTCTCCTGACAGGATTTCTCCTCAGGAGCCTCCTCTTTATGCCAGGTCCATGTCTCCTCATGGCAGGCCTCCTTCTCATGAAGTGCTTGGATATGCACTTACCCAACTTGGATATATTCGGCTCGTTCCCCAGGCAATTTAGAACAGGCAATTCGAATTTCGAAGATACGTTTTTCCTGCCGATAAACATATGCAAATAATGTTAAAACATAGTAAATATGTGCTTGTTCCAACCAGAGAACATATTGTCTTATCAACATCCATTGGTGACGTGTTTGCAATATTGGAGTATAGTGGGATTCTTCTTGGAATATATAGGTGCGAAAGAAGGTATCGGAGAATAAAAATAAACATGATGAGTGGTGCAGTCGAGAATATGACCGAGATGGAAGCGAAGGAATGTCGTGTAGGCAAAATTCATTACCCAATCTTACCACGTTGGTTCAAAGACGTTGTTTCAAATCAAGATTCTTTACAGTATGTGTATCATTAATTCAATAGAAAAATATAAACTAAAATGCGATATTCTTTTTTAATCCGCAGTTGGATCAAAATTAAGTAAGAAGATTTCAATTTCATTGTATTAAGTTGGCCTTACCCAGCTGTAATTTTAGTGCCTCATTTTACAGTGTTATTATTATACCATTAAGCCATTTCCCTTTCGGGGTAGGCATGACTTGCTCGGTTGGAAGGTAGTTTGGGATAGGTATATAGGTGTAAAGTAGGTCGTTATATGGTATAATGTAGATAGGTATATAGATATATATGTGTTAGGTGTAGATATTTTTGATTGATCTGGAGTTTTCGTGTTATTTATTCAAATCACACGTTCACTCCGCAACACTGCTCCGACCCAGGTTGCTGATCAATGTCTCTAGCGATCACCCCAAGTGAGGAGCTTCACAAAATTGTTATGTATGGTTCCCCACTTGGGCCCATTAGTATCCAAGGTCTTTGTTTCAGGCATCATTCACTCTATTGTCACTCTGTTTATAAACTATTTGTCGCCACACATTTCTGTCCTGGCATACTACTCTAGCTTCATTTACGTCCATGCTTTTCTTCATACAAGCTCTTCTGTTCCTATGACTTCTAATGTCTCTTCGGATCAATGTCTCATTTACAGATTCTAACCATTCTTTCGGCGGTCTACCTCTGGGCATTCTGCCATTTACTTTACCTTTATATACTTGCTTCGTCAGTCGTTCATCTTTCATTCTTTCAAGATGTCCGAACCATCTTAACTGATTTCTTTCCCATATGTCAACTAATTATCAATAATAATAAATAATAAAAATTTTGATGAAAAATAAAATAAAAAATGAATAATAGAATAGAAATTGATAAATTAGTATTATTGAATATAAATAAGAGATATTGAACCAATAAATAAAATAATAAATAATTTATTCGTAATCGAGGTCATTCGGAATAATTTACATAGATCATAGTTGAACATTTTTTTCTGTTTGAAAATGACTTTTCTCATCTGAAAATTGAGCTTCTCCATTTTTTTTGAAAAATTGATTTTCTTCATTTGAAAATTCATATATTTTGCTGAAAATTCCCCCTTTTTGGTTAAAATCAGTTTTCTTGCTTGAAATTTCATCTTTCTGGATAAAAATTGTATTTTGTTTAGATTCGTCTTTTTTGGTAGAAAATTAATCTTTTTGTTTGAAAAATAATCTTCTTGTGGAAAATTATTTTCTCAAAATAAAAATTTTATCTATTTACTTTTGAGTTGATGATTTATCTTTTTCAGTTGAAAATTCCACTATTTGGCTAAAAATTCATGCCTTCTGAACATTTTAACATTTTAGTTGCAGATGCATTATTTTAGTCAAAAATTCTTCTTCCTTGTTGAAAATTTAACTATAATGTATGAAAATTAATTTTTCTGTTAAATACATAATTTTAATTAAAAATTGATCTTTTTCATTCAGAAATTCAACCATCGGGTTGAAAGTTCATGTAGTTTGCTGAGAAGCTATCTTTTACTATAGAAAATAATCTTTCACATTGGGAATCCATATTTTTTTCAAAAATTGAAATACTGAGTTAAGGGTTCAATTATTTTGTTGAAAATTCTTTTTTTTTCAATTGAAAATTAATTTTTTCAACAGGAAATTTTAAATACTTTATTTGCAGATGCATCATTTTATTTGAAAATTCTTCTTCCTGATGGAAAATTTGACTATTTGGTTGAAGAATCATATCTTTTGTGAACCACTTGTCTTGCTGGGTAGAAAATTAATATTTTTGTTTGGAAATTCATCTTTTTCGTTGACAATTACTTTCTTCATGTGGAAATTCAACCATTCCAATTTCGATCGTAAATTTTTTTTTCAGTGGAAAATTCAACTATAATTTTGATAGAAATTTATTATTAGCTGTACAAAATAATATTTTTTGTTAAAAATTCTTATTTCTGTGAAAAAATTGAACTACTCAGTTAAAAGTTGAAATATTTTTTTATAAATTTTCTTTAAAATTGAAAACGATTTTTTGTTCTGCTGAACATTTAAATGTTTTATTTGCAGATGCATGATTTTAGTTAAAAAAAAATTTTCTGGTTGAAAATTCAACTACTCATTCGAAATTTTTTTTTTCTGTGAAAAAATATGTTTTTTAAATTGAAAATTTATCTATTCCATTTTTGTTTAAAAATTCACCTTTTTTAGCAGAAAATTCAACTACTTCACTTAATTTTTTTTTATTTGAAATTCAACTACCTGGTTGAAAATAAATTTTTTTTTTTAATCGTCTTTTTGGGTAGAAAATTAATCTACTTGAAAATAAACTTTTTGGAGAAAAAATAAATTCTTCTTCAATAATATATTATTTTGGCTTAAAGTTCAACCACTTGGTTGTAATTTGAACTATTTTGTAAAAAAGTAAACAATTTTGTTTAAATATATAATGTTTGGTAGAGGACTCAACTTTTTTGTAAAAAATTCGTCTATTTCTTTCAATTCATTTACTTTTTATTTAAAATGAAAATCTGTTTTAGTTGAAATATTAACTATTACATTTTTCGACGAAAACCTTTTTTTTTTAAATTGTTTTTCTATATTTTTGACAATTTTGTTGGGAAGTCCTTTTTTTAGTTGAAGATTCTTCATTTTGATTATTTGAAAATTCAAGTTCAACTACTTTCTTGAAAATTCCTTTTTTTTATAAAAAATTAATCAGCCGGGGTATTGAGTTTGATAATAATGAATATAAATATAAATATAAAAAATAAATTTAAAAAAAAAATTGTAAAGAGTAATTTTTTATCTTGAAGCCTCGTTAAAGTAAAATTTGAATAAAATATAACGTCTGTTGGAAGAAGTCACTTAAGACTAATGTGTTTCGTCGCGAGTAAATTTGTCAGCACTTCTTCACTGGCTTGAGTGCGCGAAATTTGAATTTTAAATTACATAAGAAAGTTTGGAAAATCTTTCAAAAATTGTAATTTTTTAACTCATTTTTACATAATTTTATTCATGTCTGTTGAGTGGCAGTTGTTATAAATTTTATGAAAAAAAACCTACAATTTTCCTCTTTGGGCTATAAGACTTTTAATGAAATGAAAAAAAAAATTAACAAAAAAGATGAATTTCACACAAGGAGTTGAATTCTTATCCCAAAGATGGTCAGATTTTAACCAAAAATGGAATAGTTAAATGATCAGAAAAAATTAATAATTTTCAACTAAAAGGAACGAATTATTAACAAAATAGTTACATTTTTAACTGAAATGGTGATCTCTAGAGAAAAATTAAAATTCCAGATAGAAAAATTAATTTTCCATCAAGATAAAAACTAATTTTTACCTAGCACAGTTTGATTTTCAAATAAAAAAATTGAATTATGAACTAGAAAAAAACGAATTTTCAAAAGAATAGTTGAATTTTCAGACAAAGAGATAAATTTTCAACTAAAATGATAAATCTGAATCGAAAAAATTATTTTTGATCAAAAAGTGAAACTTAAACCAAGTAGTTGTATTTTAAACTAAAGAAGATAAATTTTGAATCAAAATTGGAATAGTTAAAATTTTAGTTAAGAAATTAATTTAAAAAAAAATGATTTTCAAAAATTTAGTTACATTTTTAGCAAAATACATGAATGTTCAATTGAAATGATGAATAGTAGTTTAATTTCAAACCAAATGCCTTTTTTGAGATCAAAAATTGATTTTTAAAATTGAAAATTTCATTAGTTGGTTGAAAATTAATCTGCCTTAATTAAAATAAAACAATTTAGTTAAAAAGTCTTCTTTTGGAAGAAAAAGTAAACTTTTCTGTTGAAAATTTGCTTTTTCCATTCTGGATAAAACTTTTTTTTTTTTTTAATTTGGCTTTTTGGTTTGACTTCGACTGTGAATTCATCTCTTCTGATAAAAAAAATGTCATTAACTCGTTCAAAAGTTAATTGTTAATCAAAACTTCAAAAATTTAGTCAAGAATTTCTTTTGTTCGAAATTAAACTTTTTTTCAAATTCCTTTTTTTTCTTTTGAATATCAACTCTTACATTTTTTGTTGAAAATTAATCTCTTCTGATTAAAAATAATCTAATTTCTGTAAAATTTAACAATTTTTTTTTTAAGTGATTTTTTTTGTTTCAAGAGTCATTCAAGTTGAAAACTCATTTCTTTGGTTGAAAAGTAAACCAGTTTTTTAAAAATAACCTCATTGGCGTTAAAAATAGATTTTTCAATAAAAATTCAACTATTTCATTTTTGGTCAAAGCCTTATCTACTAAAACAAGTGGATTTTTAAATCAA
>CAKNXH010062411.1:42337-60714 GCA_932178445.1 Andricus quercusramuli
AAAAAAAAAAAAAAAAAAAAAAAAAAAAAAAAAAACGAAGACGAAATAAATAAAAAAAGAGAAGGAAGGGGATTTGGTTGGCTGCCTTCTAATTTTTCTTTCCTCTCTTATTTTTGTCCAAAGAAACAAATTTTTTTGTTTTTATGAGTTGCAGTAGGAGCATCTTATGGTGGTTGTCCAAATTTGATCGTTAAATTCTTGTTTTACTTTCATGTATTCTATACATTTACGTAGTTTAAGTACGGTTCCTCACCAAGAATGTGAAAATTTTATATTCTTCTTTTTTATCGTGCGTATAAAGAGAGGTGAATTCAGAGTGAACTTTTAGTGAGGTTGGGCTAAAATAGTATGTCTGAAACAGGTTTCCTCAATACATGAAATGGACTAGCTATTCTGCCGGTTTCATAAGGCACAAGGGCCTCACGCATTTCACTCGATTCTCAATGGCCATCGAGTAAGAACAGTAGGCTTTTGCAGAAAGCTTTTTTATTTCAAGTGTTACAGAGACTGAGAAATGCATTATGCAACGACGTTTGAAGTCCTCTTTTACTCATGCAGCTAAAACCTTCGAGGGCGACAAGAGGCTTCGGCGAAAAAAGAGCAAAACCCCTACTCACTGGACCAGTCTGAATTTTTTTTTTATCGATATAGAAAAAGATTTTTTAAGGTTGAACAGGAACCAAATTGTGTCCATTTCTTGAAAAATAGCCCAGTTCTGGAATAGAAAAGAGTCTCTGAAAAGATACTCTTAGTTGACTTCATGAACAAACTCTGCATATTTTTTTGAAAAATAGCCAAACTCTGAATATGCATGTGGAAATTTTTTGAGTAATTGATAAATCTTGTAAACGCGCAGAGCATTATAAAATAAAGTCATCAGAGGGATATTTGTAATCCATTTTGTAAATAATTGAGCTTCTCACTAAAAAATAGCCAAACTTTAATTCTTCCAATGAAAATTGTAAAAATAATTATTAATTCTTGTAAGTTTAAAGAGCAACATAGAAGAGAGTCTTTGAACAGATACTCTTAGTTGACTTCTCGAACAAACTGTGCCTATTCCTTGAAAAATATCCAAACTTTGAATATGCTTATGGAAAACGTTAAAATAATTAATAATTCTTGTAGATGTACATAAGTGCCCATTCCTTGAAAAATAGCCAAGTTCTGGAAATTTTTATGAAAATTTTTGAAATAATTATTAATGTTGTTAATTTTACAAAGCAACATAGAAAAGAGTCTCTGAAAAGATACTCTCAGTTGACTTCATGAACAAACTGTGCATATTTTTTTGAAAAATAGCCAAACTCTGAATATGCATGTGGAAATTGTTTGAGTAATTGATAAATCTTGTAAACACGCAAAGCATTATAAAATAAAGGCATCGGAGAGATATTTTTAGTCAATCTTATGAATAATTGAGCCTACTCACTGAAAAATAGCCAAACTCTGATTTTTCAAATGAAAATTGTGAAAATAATTATTAATTATTGTAAATTTACAATGCAACATAGAATAGAGTCATCGGAAAGATATTCTTAATTGACTCCGTACACAAACTCTGCATATTCCTCAAAAAATAGCCAAACTTTGAATATGCTTATGGAAATTGTTAAAATAATTAATCATTCTTGTAAATGTACATAAGTGCCCGTTTCTTACAAAATAGCCAAGTTCTCGATATCTTTATGAAAATTGTTGAAATAATTAATAATTTTTGTAATTTTACAAAGCAACATAGAAAAGAGTCTCTGAAAAGATACTCTTAGTTGACATCGTGAACAAACTGGGCCTATTTTTTTTAAAAATAGCCAAACTCTGAATATGCATGTGGAAATTGTTTGAATGATTAATAAATCTTGTAAACTCGCAGGGCATTATAAAATAAAGTCATCAGAAGGATATGTTTAATCCATTTTGTAAATAATTGAGATTCTTTCTGAAAAATAGCCAAACTCTGAATCTTTCAATGAAAATTGTAAAAATAATTATTAATTCTTGTAAATTTAGGAGGCAACATAGAATAGAGTCATCGGAAAGATATTCTTAATTGACTCCGTACACAAACTCTGCATATTCCTCGAAAAACAGTTGTAGATTTGCAAAGTCTGGTAGGAAGAGTTATTGGAAATACATTCTTGATAATTCCGTAAAATTTTCAAAGAAGACATTAAGAAATGAGCCAAAATGTTAACTAAAATTGTAATTTTTTCTTACAAAATTATTAGGCCAGGATGACTTGATATTTTTAATGAAAGAAGTCACAGTTATAGAAGAATCAAATTTTTGATTGAGACCATCAAATTTCAAACAAAATAAATTAATTCTTGACAGAATAATTCAATTTTAAACTAGAAAAGATGAATTTACAAACCAAAAATATAATTTTTCAATTTGCAGTTAGATAAGTAAATTGAAAAAAAAATGTTTTCAGCAAAACTAATTTTTAACTAAAAAAAATAATTCCCAAAAAATAATTCGATTTCAAACTACAAAAGATAAATTTATAAACCAAAAATATTATACATGTTACAATTTGAAGTAAAAAAAAAAATAATTTTCAACTAAAAAGAAATGAATTTTCGAACCAAAGAAATTAATTTTTAATCACAATTTTTAATTTTCAACCTACATTTTTTTCACTTACTTTTTTATCAAAAAACGTGAATTTTCCACAAAAAATGGAATAGCTAAATAGTAGATTTTTCAATCCAGAAGATGAATTCTCTATTAAAAAAAACAAACTTTCAACTGAAAAGTTTTTTTTCAATAAAAGAATTGAATTTTTAACAAAAAACAAAATGGTTAAAATTTCTATTGAACAACAAATTTTTTAACGGAGGACAATACTTTTGTATGCGAAACCGTAAATTTTCTATGAAAAGCGGAATGACTAAAGTTAATTTTCAACTGAAATGATGAATCTTCAACTAAAATAAATTTAATTTTTATCCAAATACCCGAATTTTAAACTAAAGAGATCAATTTTCTACCAAAAATTAAGTGGGATCATTTGTAGCCAGTGAAATAAATTTTCAACTTAAAAAAAAAACGAATTTTCAAACCAGAGGAATTCATTTTTAACCACGATGATGAATTTTCATCCAAAAATATCAAATTTTGACTAATCAGTAGATTTTTCAATCGAAAAGATAAATTTTTTATAGAAAAAATAAATTTTCAACTAAATAGTTATTTTCCAATGAAAAAAATTAATTCTAAAAAAAAAACAGAATAGTTAAATTTTCTATTAAACAGATAAAGTTTATTTTTTAACCAAATACATGAATTTCAAAATAAAAAGATGAATTTTCTAGCAAAAAAAAGTGGGACAATTTTCAGTCAGTAAAATAAATTTTCAACTGAAAGGAAACGATTTTTTAAAGCAAAGAAATTGATTTTCGATCACAATGATGAATTTTCAACCAAAAATATGAAATTTTGACAAAATAGTGGAAAAACAAAATTTTCTAATATTTACATACATTTCATATCAAACAAATTTTCAACGAAAAAGTTAAATTTTCAAATGAAGAAATTAATTTTCAACCAAAAATATGAAATTTCAACTGATGAGAGTAGTTTTTTAACAAACAGATGGATTATCAACGAATAGTTGAATTTTCACCAAAAACCGATAAATTTTCAACTCAAAATAGAATATTTAAATTTTCAGTGAAAAAATTAATTTGGAATGAAATTAAAGTAAATTTTTTAACGAAATAGTATGATTTTCAACCGAAAAGATTAAATTTCTATAAGAAAAAATAAATTTCTGACAACAAATGGAACAGTTATATTCTTAGTTCATAAAATTAATTCTAAATAAGAAAAACCTAATTTTCAATAAAAAATAATAATTTTCAAATTTTCAATGAGTAAGACGAATTTTCTACCAAAAGTAGATGAATTTTTTACAAAGTACATAAATTTTTAACCAAATTTTTGAATTTTTCAAGCAAAATTTAACCGAAAAGATGAATGAGTCACCAAGAAGATTAAATATTCTCCCACAAATTTCGAATTTTCAATAAAATAAAAGAATTTTAAATGAAATATTTCAATCTTAAAAATAAGAAAAGAAAATTTGAACCAAGCTTGTACAAGTTGAGTGTTCAGTTGAAACAATTAATTTTTATCTAGAAAACATAATTTTCGATATTTTAAATTAATATTATCATAATATAAAAATATTAACTAATAAGTTACTATAAAAGCTTTCCTGCTGAGGAAGCCTAAATGACCTTGAAACCCGTTGGACCCTGAATTACATTATGTATAATTGAATATTTATATTATTATTTATGATTATATTTATATTCAATATAATTCGATATTTCTGAAGAGCTTGTCTAAATATTCACAATTGTTTAAACATCAATATCAACGAATGAAAAAGAATTTTCAACTCTTTCACTAACTTTGGGATTGATGTTTTTAACATTTCTAAATATGCACGAAAGTTTTTCAAAAATATCAAAGATAAACAAACGTAAATAGGTTCTCCATAAGTAACCTAAAATTCATATCTACATTTTTAATTGATACAAGCATAATATAAAAATATTTCCCAGTAGTTCACTATAAAAAGTTCCCTGCTGAGGAAACCTAAAAGGCTTCGAAACACGCTGGATCATGAATATTATTATATATAATTAAATATTCATATTATTATTTATATTTATATTCATATTCAATAGAATTCAATATTTCTGATGAACTTTAGTACATATATTTAATTGTTTACAAATCAATCCCTGTAGTTGGCTATACAAACTTCCCTGCTGAGGAAGCCCAAAAGGCCTTGAAACATGCTGGATCATGAATATTATTATTATATATGATTGAATATTTATATTATTATTTATATCAATATTCATATTTAACAACTTTTTTTACTATCATCATATCTGTATCATTTAGAAATTATACTGTTTTGATAAAAAATTAATCTTCTTTGTTGAAAAATTAACTACTCAGTTGACCTGTTTGGTTACAATTTTATTCATTGGTTACAGATGCATCATTTCATTTAAAAATTACTCACTTTCAACAAAAATTTAACGACTTTGTTAAAAATATTTCTTTGCTAAAAATTTAATTTTTTGAACAAAAAATTGTATTGTTGAAAATTTGTATTTTTGTTTGAAGATTCAACTACTTTGTCGAAAATTTGTCTTTTTTGGTTCCCATGAACTCTTTTTTAAATAAAATCAAAATCTGTCGTTCTTACGGGTCAAAATTAATTTTTGCAACAGAAAATTCCAAAAACTTAGACTTTTGGTGAAAATTTATCTTTCCTCGATCAAAATTCATGATTATTTTTCAAATTTTCTTCTTCCATAGTGAATCAAGATTATGGGTTGGATATCAATATTTTTGGTAGAAGACAGAATTAAAAAAAAAAAATAAATAAATAAATTCATTGAAAATTCAACAATTTGTTTGCCAATTCATGTACTTTGTTCGAAGTCTGCCTTTCTTAGTCGAAAATCAATTTTCTTGTTTATAAATTTATCATTTTCGATAAAAAAGTTTAACTGTTTAGTTAAAAAATGATTTTTTTTTGTTCACAATCTTTTTGTTATACTGACGATGTAACTATTTTCTGTTTGATTGTGAATTTATTTCTCTTATTGGAAAATTTGAAGATTTAGATACAGGTTCATCTATTTCGTTGAAAATTCGACTTTTTGGTAGAAAATTCTTCTTCTTTGTTTGGAAATTCCAGTACTGAGTCAAACTTTTTCTTTATTTTTGTTATATTTTTTTGCAGATGTACTATTTCAGTTAAAATAGTACAAATAAAGTTTTGAAGTTTTTTTAAGGATTTTAAAAGGTTTTAAGGTAATCAAATTTTTTCTTGATATTCCTCGAGAAATTATTTTTTATTTGGAAAAAATAATTTACAGGGAATATTTAAAAATATTTCAAAGCAAAAACAAATTTTTATGTATGAATAAGAATTGAACAGAAATTCAATCAGTCATCAATATTTAAAATAATATGAAAAAATAAAATATTTAAAAGAAACTTAAAATTATTTTATAAATTTTCAAAAACCTTTTCAAGTTTAGAATATTTTAAGTCTTTTCAAAACTTCTAAAATTCCTACTTATATTTTAAACTGTCTCAAATTTTTCATTAAATTTGAACAAATCTTTCAAAATCAATGAAAATGTCTTAAAATCTTCCATATTTTATTCAACATTTTCAGAAACCTTTTCAAATCTGTTGAAATTTTCTTTAAAAATTAATTTTGAAATTTTTTAAATTATTTCAAATCTTTCCAGGAATCTTAAGAAGGTTTTTCGTATAGTCTTGAAACCTTTCAAAATTTTTGAAAAGCTTCTATTTTTTTCTAAATCTTCCTATAACTAAAATCATTTTGTTCGAAATTTGTTGAAAAATTTTCAAACCTAAAATTACTTTCAAGTCTTCCTAAAACTTGTACACCTAAATATTTTGTTTAATGATTCGATTTTTTTTTAAGTTTTGCAAAATTTTAAAAATTGCCTCAAAATATGATGCTTTTTCGACAATTTTTGATATTTTTTAAAATGTTTTAAAATCTTTTGTTATAATTCTCTGAAAATTAATTTTTCCAAATGAAAAATCATCTGAAGTTTTGCTAACAATCTTAAGAAATTTTTTTACTCTTTTAAAAGTTTTCAAAATTCTCAAGATGTAAATTTTTTCTAATCTTTTCAAAACTTCTGAATATCTGTTAAAACAATTTGTTTTTCCTAAAAACTGTTAAAATTCTGCAAAATTGAAAAAATTTTCCTATAATTTTCCAGGTTCTTTTTCGACATAATTTGAAATGTGCTACCAGTGAGGTAGCAAAATGTTAAAAAGAGTATTATTTCCCAATTTTAATAGGTCACTTACAATAAAAATTTTCTCTTTTATTAATACTGCTCAGGAACGTTTAGAATTAATTTTATTTTTTAAGTTACTTTTAGTCCACAATATTATAATTTTAAATCTTTCGATTTTAAATTATAAATCTTTTGATTCAAAATAATTTAAATTTAAAATTTGGCCCTGTTAAAAATTACACTTATTACGATAAATTCCATTACACAAATTACAATGTTGTAAATTATCGTAGACTATAAAAACATTTTGAACTATTATGTTTTTTGAATAAAAAAAATTGATTTGAATTCATATAATTTCCACTGATTTAAGATGAACGTGTTCAAAGAAAAAAAATACATCTTGAAACCAGTCCAATTAAAAAAGTGGATATTGTTGAACTTAGAATCTTACCAGTTTCCACATTTTCAAACTGTATGTAAATATTAGCAACGTTTAGTTCTTGCACCATTTTGAAGGAGTTTTAGTATTGAATATTTTAATTCTGAATCATTTAATCTTAAATTGATTATTTAATTTTAAACATTTACAATTCGAAACCAGCTTTATTTAAAAATGTGATACTGTTTAATGTAAAAACACATTTAAGGAATATTTTATCTACAACTTTTATTTTTTGACAAAATTTTAATTTTGAATCCTTCAATTTTAAATTAGTCAGACTAAAAATTTTGAGCCTTAGAAATTACACTGATCAGCCTTTTGCTTTTTCAAAAAATTATAAATTTAACATCGTCTTGAGATTCGAAACCCCTTTTATTGAATATATCTACATATAGCAATTACTTTTACTCATATCAGAAAAGTACCTTTCTTAATCATCCGATTTTTAATACAAAAGGTTCATTATAAAATAATTCTATCTCATATTTGAAAGACAAATTTAATAGTCGAGTTAAATCGAAAGATTGTTCTACCTTGCTTGGAAATTGGCCAAATGTCACAATGACTGTAAACTTATGAAATTTCTACAAAAAATAAGCGCAAGCCAAAGATTAAGGGAATATTAAAAATGATAAATTTAATAATTTTTCCATTACTCTTCATTATTTTACAAATATCTTCTTATAAAAATATTGTCCAGCACCTTGTACTTATTTTTCGTAACAAGTTAATTTTATGAAATAACAATTACGGTTAATTACGTAGATATTCTGTAATAATTTTTAAATTAATGAATTTTTCTGTGTAATTTTGTTAATCTAGCCGCTGAATATAATTTTAAAAACGTATGTACTACATGCAAAAATAAAACATCTTTTGTTATTTCAAAATTAACGTCAAAGCTATTTAAGTTTGGACTTTAAAATCATGCGGGAAATCACGGAGCCAATGAATGCTTTTACTAGTTTGGTACACTGTTAAAAATTTCTATAGCGATTTTACTATAAATGTAATGGAAGCAATATGCATATACGTGTAGTAAATTTAATATACCATGATCTTGTAAAATTAATATACATGTATAGTGAAACAGAGTGCATGAAAGTTGAAAGTTCTTTGATGCACTCAAATCTTGTCATATATTTAAAACTAAAGTAGTAACCTACAATTCATCAACCAAATTCATATTTATGATCAAAGTGCAACGTACAGGTGAGATTCTCTTCAAAATTCACTGCAAATATCACAATTTTAACAAAAAACCGCTGCTTTTAAGTTAGGTGTCTTAATTATTACAGCCAAAATTAATTTTAATTTGTGTAAAGTGAAATTACCTGACTTTTCTAATAGAGTTGACCAATATACATGTATATGAAATTTACTACACAGTATCTTAGTTACTATTTCATAGACCCAGTTTTTAGAGTTACTAAACAAATGTATAGTAAATGTATATTAAAATTGCAAACATTTTTAACAGTGTAGGTAACGGATGCAAACAAGCCTCATCCCTAGTAAACTACGGTGATTATCCCGTTACCAGCTAGGAAGCTGACATACAAGTAACAATTCCTCTCATAACATGTGATCACTTACGAACTTTTCACGGTAGTAAAAGGTTAGCTGGGTGATGCATGTCGATCATTTCTAGATTCTTCAAAAACCTCGTCAGACCAAATTAAAACCTTGAACACCATACTCATTACATCGGGACAAACGATCAGTCATTCAAGATGATTGTCTCCTCTCGATCGACTTTTTCCATTGCAAATTCTTGATCTCCATCACATTTCAGTTCCATCGAACTATGTTTTGAGCAAATCTCGATTGTGTCCAAAAATGATCGACATGCATCACTAATGAGGATAGTTAATAACACAAAGGAGGTTTCTGTAAGTCCATTTGCGTCGCTTAATGAGAGCCATATTAACAGCTGGGATGTTACTGAACATTTTACTTAGTCCTACAGGAAGAACCTTTTAGAAGGGAATAATTAAAGGTATCACGACTCTCCGGGGAGACACCTTGCCCCATCCTTTCTTTTTCTCTTGAATCATTGCCGTAATTATGTCGTACATCATAAGCATTGTGTTCGCGAAACATGGAAAGCAGGGAATTAGAAGGAAAACTTACGTTCTGTTGGTTGATGCTGCCGTCCTGTTGAAGAAGCTACTCATCTGCTGTTTTAGGAAGAATTAATTTCTTATATCATTGTATTTATAATAATATAATGGGTATTTTTTTTGACATACTTCAGACCAAATGAAAGGAGATTAGTTGTTGAATCCTTTATTGCACACTTTCAGTAGCCAACGTTTGGAAAACAAAATGTTTTCCTTATCAGGACGAAACTTTTTTTAAGTTCATCAACATCTTAAATATCTGTAGATTTCTATTCCTCTTCTTCCTTGCTATATAAATTTATGAAATAATTTTAGATTTAAGTTTATTAGAATTATTGTGTTTTTTCACAGCAATATGTATATTAACGAAATCAAAAATAATTTTCCAAATTCTTCTACAGATGTAAAAAAGTTCATCAATTTGAACAAGAGGATTAATAATTCAAAAACTAGAGAATCATTTCTTGTCAATTGTAGGTTTCAAAATTTATTACCAAAGAATAATAAAGAGCCAAAAACCATGTTAGTTTCATGTTAGAATCTTTAGAACGTCGATTGCTTAATGGTGAAATTAAAGACATAAATATCCATTTAGAATATTTAAAACAAAATTTTAATAATATCAAAATAAATTTAAGAAATTCATTACCTATTAATATATATACAAACATTTTAGAAATGCAATTAAATACCTGAACAAATAATTTAAAAGATAAACAAAGATTAGAAGAGAAACTTAAAATTTTTTAAATAAAAAGTAACGTTCAAGCACCTATCAATATAAATAAACATAAAGATACAAATAACTGTGATTCTAAAGATCCTTGGATAATACATTTTAGTAATGTTGATATTCCAGACAAAGTTAACGACATTTTAAGGTTAGGAAATAAATTTAGTTTTTCCTTTTCAACAAACAAAAGCAAAATAATCATGGATATTGTTAAAGATATAGAGTCAAATATTGGTTTAATTGAAAATATTGAAGATCGAGATTTATTAAGACACAGAATTATTAATACAGCACATAATTTTTTACAGAATGATAAAATTACACATGTTGATAGAGTCTTAGCACAAAATATTAATAAAAGACAAGAATTATTAAATGATACTACAACTTATGAAAAATGAAATGAAATCCCTGAAAAAGAATTCAAAAAATAAAACATTTAAATTGTTAAATTCTTGGCGAATTAATGGATATTTGGGTGAAGAATTATTACGCATGATATTAGTTCATGATACTAACATTCCTAGAATTTATGGATTACCTAAAGTTCATAAACGAAATTATCCACTTCGACATGTAGTTTCATTAATAAACTCACCTTCATATAAAATGGCTAAAATGTTTAATAACATACTCAAAAAAGCATTATTATTACCAAAATATCAAGTAAAAATTCTTTTGAATTTAAAAACAACATAATTAATAAAACAATTCCATCAGATCATATCATGATTTCTTTAGATGTATCTTCATGATTTACAAATGTACCAATTGATTTAGTTATCAATAGTATTTGAAGTAGATGGATTCATATAAAAAACTATACGGATTTACATATTGAAAAATTTGAAGAAGGAATAAAATTTTTAATGGTTTCGGAAAAGAAAATAGAAGATGCAAAAAAATTCAAGTTGGAGTAAGTTTATGCAGGCTTTTAAAAAAAAATTAAGAAAAATTCAATATTAAAAAAGATATATATATATACATATATTTATGGTTTAGAAGTTATGAACAGATTTTATAACTTTTAAAGATTGCAAAAAGTGTTTAAAAAATTTAGATTTTTAAAGATTCCGAAAAAGAAGCTTTTCGAGATTTTTGATAGGTTTCAAGAGACCAACAAAAATATTTTAAGATACCTAAGAAAATTTCAAATGATTCTTCATTTTAAAAAATAAATTTTCAGATAAAATTGAAAAAGATTTCAAAACATTTTAAATGATTTCCTACAATTTCAAAGAAGGATATAGAGGATTGAACAAAATTTAAGATCGAATTAGTTTAAGAAAATAAAGATTTTTTAATTTTTTGAATTAATTTCAAGAGAATATTTTTTTTAATATTTCAAAACATTTCAGAGTATTTTATAAGATTTTAAGCCAATATTTTTAATTTTCCAGGATAAAAAAAAATCTCATGAAAAATTCGAATCATTTCAAAAGATACTTAGAAGGTGTGAAAGTTTTGAAAATATTCAAAAATATTTGAAATTTGAAGATTTCAAAGAATTTTAAACGAAACGAAGATTTTTGAAGATAAAAAAAAAGTTGTTTTGAAAAATAAATTTTAAGAGAAAATTGAAAAAGATTTCAAAACATTTCAAATGATTTCCTAAAATTTCAAAGGAGAATGGATATAGAAGATAAATTTTGTATGAAGTTCGTATATGTTTCAAACAAAATGAAGATTTTCAAAAAATTCGAAAAAAAAATTGAGAAATTTTCAAGCGAACGAAATTTGTTTCTAGAAATTCATAGATTTCTTTATTTTGTAAAAATAAGTTTGACAGAATATTTTTCAAATATTTCAAAACTTTTCCAATAATTTCCTAAATTTTCGGAGAGGAGTGTGTAACATTTCCTAATTTTAGAAGATATTTTTTAAATTTCAGGAAAAACTTGAATCATTTTAAAAGATACTTAATATATGTAGAAGTTTTAAAAAATATTCAAATTTTGAAAGATTTCAAGAGAATGCAAACATTTTCTGAAGATTCCTAGCAAAATTTAAAAATTATTTCTTTTGTAAAACTAATTTTAAGAAAATATTTTTTTGTCAAGATTTAAAAACGTTTGAAATGGTTTCTTAAAATTTCGTTTACAAGTGGAGAAGATAGTATGCCCCATTTCATAATTCAGTAGTTTTTTCTTTTAATATTAGGAAAAACTCTACTTATTCTTAAAAATGTTCCGAAGGTTTAGAAGTTTATGCAGGATTCTAAAAAAAATAAGGAAAACTTCGAATCTTGAATGAATATTTTTATGTTTTAGAAGTTATGAAAAGATTTCAGAATAATGTAAAACTTTTAAAGATTGCAAAAATTTTTTATTTAGTTTCTAGATGATTTGAAAAAAGAAGCTTTTTAGGAATTTTAAAAGTGTTGAGAGAGAACAAATTAGGTATTTAACTTTGTACATTTTAACTAAAATAAACTAAAATAATGAATTATTATTATGGGGTGGTTTTTTCTATTTCGCAGACTGAGATCCTAATAGCGAATAGGACATATATATACAATAAGATTCTTTACTCGGATCCGAAGGTAACTTTATGACAGAATTAATTTTTTTTTTTTTTTCATAACACGAATTGCATGATCGAAGACCCGAAAAAGCATCATTTTGTCACTTCAATCTTTCTCAAAAACCGTAATTTCATCTTAAAAATTACTTATAGTTAGTTATTAATACGATAATTGTTTCCGACCCTAAATAATTATACAAATATAAATAATGAATTATTATTGTTTGTTGGTTTTCTTTATTCCGCAGACTTATTTCGTGATTTCGAATAGGATATGTTTATGATAAGCTTCTTCTCTCGGATCCGAAGATAACTTTATAACAAAATTGATTTTTTTTGTTTTTTTGTTATAACACTTAATGCATGATCGAAAAACCATCATCATTTTATTACTACAACCTTTTTTCAAAAACCATGATATCAACATAAAAATTAATTATAGTTGACTGAAAATACGATAATGGTTTCCGACCCTAAATAATTATACGGATATAAATAATGAAGCATGTATATGATAAGCTTCTTCATTCGGATCTGAAGGTAACTTATAACAAATTTTTTTTTTTATATATAACACGAAATGCATGATCGACAAATCGGGAAACCAAAACCATTTTATCACTGCAACCTTGGTCGAAAACCATAACATCAACATAAAAATTAATCATAGTGGATTATTAATACAATGATTGTTTCCGATCCAAAATATTTATACAATTATAAATGATGAAATATTATTTTGTTGCCGTTTTCTATATTAACTAGATAAAATATTTTCGTATGGAGAAATTACCGTCAATTTACAGGTAACTTGTCCTGGAGGCGGCTTCTTCGATCCTTATGCAAAGGAACTTTTTTTCCATGCTTTGTGGTGCCATTGTTCGCCAGAAACAGAAACGGACGAATGGTATTTCAATCTTTGCGCCTAGTCACGTACGACGTGTCAATTCTTCTTTGAAGAGCGTGACGAAGAATTAAATCAATTGCTTTGTTCGATGTCTCAACAGAATTTAGAGAAGAAATATGTCTGGACTTTTTGTTTACAAATCAACGTCACATTGGGTTTACTGGGTAAGGCACTAGACAGGTGTCAATTGAAATATTGACAAATCCTTAATTGCTTCAGAATTGAGGTATGTGGACACTAGGGTGTTCCGATTTTTTTTTATTGAATTTTCTTGCATATCGCCTGGAAATTTGTTCGAATCGACGTAAAAATAAATCGATCTTGTGTTTTGAAAAAAAAATTATGTGAACAAATTATTCTTGCTTATAACTATCATCTTTAATAATGCTACATAATTACGGTTTCTTGTCAAATGTTTAGCTGTTCATTCACTTTCTACTTATTGAAATAATAAATAATTCAAGTTTAGGAACATAGTTCTTTAAACAATTTATAATTTTTCATGACTATCTTCTCTCGGATAAGTGCTACAAAGTTGCAGTTCTGAGCTCTTAAAATTTTTGTCCAGTTATCACTTAATGAGGTAATAACTAACAGGTTAACAAACAGGCTTATTTGAACAATTAATTATTGTTTATAACTATCTTCTCTTAGAAAAATTCTAGAAAGATGCGTTTCTCTGAAATTTTTTATTTTTCTTCGACTTTTCATTTATGAACACATAATAAATAAATCCCAAGAAGAATCATTTCTTGAATGGTATTGTATTTTTTTAAGTGAATTATTTTCTCTCCTTTCCCAATGTTGAAAAAATATTATTTAAACAAAAAAGCCATCCTACAAAAAAGACAAAACGAAGAATGGAATAATGAGGAGAAGGTGTCAGGACTAGGTCTGCAAATGACTTGCGAAAGTTTAATTTTAAATTACAACAAGAAGTTTATTGCAGAGCGTGAAAGAAAAATTTGGAACAGAACATATATTGATATCAGCTTCCCTCCAGAAAAATGTATTCACGAAAAAGAAAGAGATTTGTCAAAATATGTTTGTCTTTAATTTTTATCTATTATTTGTTCATAAATTGTTTAAACAACTTTTTTTAATAACCTGCAACTGAAACTTAAAACCGCAACTATCTGGCATTGATATAGATGAAGATAGCTACAAACAATAATAATTTTGTTGAAAAATTATTTTTGCTGAATTATTTTCTGAATCATTCAAACTTTTTTCAACTTTTAGTCAGAGCGGAGCAATAATCAATTTGATCTGCAAATTTTTAAAAATAATTTATTATTATGTAAAACAATATTCTCTTAGAATAATGCTGTAAAGTAGCGGTTTTTTCCTGAAATTTTCCACGTTTGTCCACATTCCAATTAGTGGAACATATTTATGAGTCCAGGAAGAAAAAAAAATTGCAATTGAATTATTGAATTTTTAAGTCCAAAAGAAGGACCTAAAAAAGGATATAAGAAATCAAAACCAACAACTTATTAGTAGACTTTTCTACTAAAACGAACAAACTATTAAGAATAAACAAATAGGATCTCATATTCCCAAATATTCCCTTATATTCCAACATATTCCTACATATTCCCTGTTATTGTGTTGTTTTTGTAAATTTCTATTTTCAAATTAATAAAAATTAAAACTTTAGTTTGTCTATTATTTAAAAAATAATAACTTTCTGCACCTATCTTCTTGAACCTATACACAAAAAAATTGGAAAGTTTCTTTTCCACACAAAAATTGAATATTAGAAAGTTTTTGATCGACTTGGCCAATGGTGAGAATTTTTTTTTTTAAATTTTCGTAATGCCAGAAAGAAACTTTTCAGCACTGCTACCAACGAATCTAATTCTGAGTTTTTCGTCCCACACTACTAATAAAGAATCATAAAGAATAAAAAATTTCACATCCTTAATGGTATTTTGAGGAACGATTAATCTGAAAAATTCCTGACGTGTCGAGTGACAATGAATACATTTTTGTCGAGTCAGGTAGGAAGCTGGAGGTTTGGATTTTTTTTTTAAAGTTTGAATACCTTCAAATGAATGAAATGATTCAGAGTACCCTTTCCGTATATAGACCACCCATACTACCTCCATTGGTCTAATTTTCTAATGCGTTTCCAACCTTTCGGTTCGTATCAAAGACCTCAAATGCATCTTGTCACTCTCATATTATGTACATAATATATTATCATGTGAATAATTATGAAACGAATCATTGTCATCACGTTAGGGACTTTCTCCTTATGCTACTCTTAGAACGTGCGACTTTTATTTAATCATCATTTATCATTGAAAATCATTAGGCAATCTGATTGTGGATTTAATGGTGCATTGAATTTAATCTCATGGTGTATATTTTTCTTTAAGTGTTAAGACCTACCGAATTGATTCTTTTGTATTTAATTTCGAATTTCTTTTTTATGAGGAATAATTTATGATTGATGAAATATTAGGAGAAACGACCCCGCAGTAGGTTTTTATTTACAGTAGGTTTATAAAAAAAAATTGCTTATTAACTAGATAACTGGCTGAAATTTTGATTAGTTTTGTTAGTATAATATTACGGAAAGGATACTATATTGTCGGATGTTGCATCGAAATATTATTTACATTATTATTATATATTATATATCAAATATTATTATATATATTATATCATATATTATTATATATTATTATATATCATTATATATTCACGGTGTTCTGTACACAATTTAAATAAATCGGTCTTCCACCCCGCGGATTCTTGTGCCATTACGTTTCTAATAACGTATACAATGAAAATCAAGTTGATTTGAAATCGAAAATGATACACTTTTTCAGAAAAATGAAAAAAACCGTTTTATATCGAAAAAACGTAAAGTGTCATTTTACGAATACAAAAAAAAAGGAAATACATGCATATCAATGACATAAATAGTACATATGCATATAGGTATGTGTGTATATACATATTTATATGCGACGATATAAATAGAAATATAAGTGATAATCATTCTAACAATTTATACATTTATTAACTTTTATCATATTCATGATCCATTTATATACATAGTGCATATATATAACAACTATATAACATTTATATAAAACTTTTACAAATGACGAGCATTGAACTGCTGAATTGCTTTTAGTAAAGAATCGTCATATTTGGGATTGTCTCTATTTTTCACTTAATAATTTGACCATATTTTATTGAAATCATGGTGAACGCTTTCGACAGCCTGTTCACTATAAAATCTAAGGCCACGATTACTGTCTTTACAAAAGTCCCGAACGTGAAAAAATATCGCATGAATTTTGGGTGTTACAGATATGCCTGTAGATGAGAAACTTTACTTAAATCTTTCAATGCTTTCTCCAAATGTAGGTTTCAAATCGTTTCCGAAGCACTCATGTATTACGTCTTTTAAATCTTGCAATAACTGCGCATACTTGATAAGAAAAATATTTTTTAGACCGTAAAGAGTCAAGTGAATTAAGTAATTTTTTACATGAATTTCCTTCTAAAGAACAACCATGATAAGTTACTTTTCTCTCTACAAAACATTCTTTCAACCATTCATCTACATCACTTTTGCATTTCTCATCATTACAAATATGATTAATGATACTATTGACCCCTCCTAACATGAGATGCAATTCGGGAGGAGATAATAAGTCCAAGATTTTTTTATCAGAAATATCATGGAAACAGGCATGTTAATGCAACTTTCGAAATCTTTAGCATTTTTTGGATTTGAACGCGCAGCAGAGTAATTTTTATAATTATTCATTATGTTGCTAATATTTCTTATTGAACCTTTCAAATATAATATATTTTTTTCAGCTGTACACCATGTACAAGGAAATTTACTTGCATGCGTTCCAATGCCACAAAGTAAATTTGCTAATTTTAAATCAGTGGAAATTGTTGCATCATTTTCCAATACATTAGTCAAGTTTAGCTTTTGCCAAATTTTATTGAAATTATAATAATTTTCTTGTATAGGCGCGACAGCTAGTACAACATTTCTTTTACGCCTGAATCTTCAAATAATTCTTTTTTACATTCAAGTGTAAAAATATATATAACATCATGGTTATTATACAAGTATAATGCGATTATTATTTTATCTATAAATAATACATATATATATATATATATATGTATATGTACTATGTATGTCATTAATATGCATGTATTTCCTTTTTTTTTGTATTCGTAAAATGACACTTTACGATTTTTCGATATAAAACGGTTTCTTTTTCATTTTTCTAAAAAAGTGTATCATTCACGATTTTAAATCAACTTCATTTTCATTGTATACGTTATTAGAAATGTAATGGCACAAGAATCCGCGGGGTGGAAGAACGATTTATTAAAATTGTGTACAGAACACCGTGTGTTGTTATATATTATTATATTAAATATCGTAAATATACATTTGGGCGTACTGAATGAAGAATTTTTGTGACAGTTAATACATTATAATCAAAGCCTATTCTTTTTATTTTTTTTTCCTTAACAGAGTAATTTTGTCTTGTGTCAGGAGAATGCTTCTTAACAAAAAGGGATTTTCCTCCTAAATTTATGATTGAAAGGAATTTTATTTGTATCAAAAATGATCTTTTATTTAGCAATAGAAAATATATTTCAAAGATGAATTCCTCTTATGTTAGAAAGAAAAATTGAAAAATCTGGAATGAACAGGGTCTTTAAATCAGTTCTTGCGTGGATCATCCTGTCAATTTTACAATGGTTCCAGGATCTTGCTCCTAATACGATTCGAATTATTTTTCTCCTATTTTGTTGAAAATTTTCTGTT
>CAKNXH010062411.1:70714-84025 GCA_932178445.1 Andricus quercusramuli
ATTCTCATAAAAATAATTTGAGTCGAACAAAGAATTGAATCAATAAATTGAATAATATATCTTGTCCAGCAAGGATGCCAAAAACATTTATCTATTGGTGGACAACTTTATATTGAGTTTATTTAAATCAAATCAAACAAACAATTTTTTGACTCCATATCAAAGATACAATTTATTTTATAAGTGTAAAAATGATCTGAGTCAAACAATGTACTGAGTCAATAAATTGAATATTCCATCACATCCAGAAATAATACCAGAAACAATAATCTATTAATGAACACATTTCAAAAAATTAAAGAAAATAGAATTTGTTTGATTTGAATAAACATGATTGTAGACAAACAATTGATTGAATCAATAAATCGAATATGCCATCACGTCCAGCAACAATACCAAAAACATTTATGGATGGATAAATTCAGAAAAATCTTTTAATTAAACAATGGTGTTTTTAACTTGAATAAATTTTATTTGAATAATCTCAAAATCATACCCTTGACAAAGTCTAATCCAAATGTTTGATACCACTAATTTTTTTAACATTCTGATATTTTCTTCTATGGAAATATTCAAATGAATAGATCTTTATTTGAATACGAAAATCTTTATTTCTTTTTGCACACTGATGTAGTTCAATGCTCTTGAAATTTTTTCTGGCTGCTGTAGGGTGGTTTCCCCTACTGTTCTTTTTTCGACGTGCATAGCGGAATTTTGGGGACATTAAGTGCGTTTCTTTCAGGAAGACAAATGTCCGTTATGGACTATGAACTCACCACTAACCAGCGAGTAATAATTAATTTTGAACGTTCTTTCATATTATTCTTCGCCTGTCTGTAGCATGCTCAGAGGGTTGTAACAAAACTGCGATAAAAGTGAAAAATCACAGTTGGCCAGTCGTACACCCTGTATTAAAAGTGATAGCGAGGCACTGTAAATCAATGCAATCAAACTTGATACCATCTCTGATAAAAACATTTTTTACATGGAAATATGGAATGTCTACAACTGTATTTTTTTACGAAAATGTGAAAAATTTATTTTTAGGAATACGATTAAATATAAAAAAAATTAATTAAAAATAATTTTTAATTTATAGCTCCATCTAGTCTTAAAAGACGTTAACATTTTATGTTATATTCTCAAATGATAATACAGATTCCTTGATGAATAATAATTTATTCATCATGTTCCTAGGTCTAAGGCTGAATTATTTAAGTCACTCAACAAAAATTTAACTTTAGATATTTCAAAAATTGTTTTTATGGAATTAAAAATTTTTTTTTTAATAAGGAAATATAAACCTAGGAAGGCGAGCGCGCGCCTTGCGCGCGTGAATTTCCTGCTAATAAATCTTCATAAAAAAACCTTCTCCCATATTAGATTTTATACAAAAGATGCACTGAATTTTATTCTTCATTGTTAAAGCAGCGGGGGATTAAATGCCACGAGGCCAAGGGAGAGTCCAATGAGCAGTGTTAATCAATTTTGCGAAGCATTTCAGATAAGCGCTTGGAAAGGGCGTGCATATGTTTGAAATTCGAAACGCACAAGAAGAACGGAAATTCGATGTTTTTAATCAATTACGTCATGAACTTTTCATTCGATCATAATTTAAAAATAAAACAAATTTTTTCCATAAGTTGTAACAGATATTTTTTCTAAAGTAAATAGTTATTTTGTATTAAATTCGATTTATTCAGAAAAAAAGATCTTCTCTTTTCACTCCTCTGGGATTTGAACACCAGATCAACTGATTTCCGGTCAGGCGCTCCAACCAATTGAGCTACCGAGAGATCAGAGAAAGATTCTCTTTTTCTGATATTCGCTTTACTAGCAATTTGTTATATAGAAATCAATTTTAAACAGGAATCTGTATTATCATAGGAGAAGGAAATATCGATCCGATGAGAAATCGTATCACACATACTGTGAATAATGGAATCTACAATATCGACCAAAGTTAAATCCTCTAATACAGAAAAATTTTCTCGTCATCACAGACTAGATGCAGATATAAATTAAAATTCATTCAGATAAAAAGGTCTTTTCCTTTCACTCAGCTGGGATTAAAACACCAGATCAACTGATTTCTGGTCAGGCGCTCTAACCAACTGAGCTACAGAGAGGTCAGAGTAAGATTCTCTTTTTCTGATATACGCTTAACTAGCAATTTGTTATATAGAAATCAATTTTAAACAGGAATCTGTATTATCATAGGAGATGGTAAATATCGATCTGATGAGAAATCCTATCACAGATACTGTGAATAATAGAATCTACAATATCGACCAAAGTTGAATCCTTTAATACAGAAACATTTTTTCGTCATCACGGACTAGATGGAGATATAAATTAAAATTTCTTAAAGTAAATTTATTCAGAAAAAAAGATCTTCTCTTTTCACTCCGCTGGGATTCCAACACCAGATCAACTGATTTTTAGTCAAGTGCTCCTCCAGTTGAGCTACAGAGAGCTGAAAAGATTTCAGTTGACTTTTCAAGCTCAAAATATAAATTTTTTAACAAAAAATAGGTTTCTACGAACAAAATTGAATTTTTCCTTCAGGAAAACGAATTTTTTTAACCAAAAGGAATGAGTTTTGAACCAAATAGTTCAATTTGCTACAAAATAGTACAATTTTTGTCCATGAAAGATGAAATTTGTACTGAAACAGGTGCATTTTTAATTGAAAAAAGGGACATCGAGAAAAGCTTTCAGTTCATTTCTAAACACCAAAATATGAATTTCAAACAAAAAGTGAATTTTCTAGGAATTAGTTGAAATTTCAACAAAACAGTAGAATTTTCAACAAAAAGTATGACTGTTTAACAAAATAGTTTTATTTTCAACCAAACGATTGCATTTTTATCCAAGAAAGATTAGATTGCTCTTAAAACAGATGTATTTTTAATTAAAAAAAAAAAAATTTTTTAAAGATGATTTTTCATCCAGAAAAGACTTCAGTTCTTTTTTAAACACCAAAAAATCAAATTTTACCAAAAAGTAAATTTTCGACAAAATAGTCAAATTTACGACAAAAGAGCAGTTGAATTTTGAAATCAGAAATACAAGTTTTCAAAAACAAAGTTCAACTTTAATCCAACAGTTGCATTTTTATTTGAAAAGAATCTAATTATTCTTTTAAAACAGAAAAAATAAAAATTTTAAACAGAAAGTAAATTTTCTAGGCAATAGTTAAATTTCTAACAAAATGCAATATTTCTACTAAAAAAAATGAACTTTCAAATTAAAAACACAAATTTTCAGAAAAAATATTCTTCATCAAAAAAATATTTCAGTTGACTCATCAGCAACAAAATATGAATTTCAAACAAAAGTTTATATTATACAGAAATAGTTGAATTTTCAACCCAAAAAGACGAATTTTCAAGAAAACAGTTGAATTTGCAAAAAAATTATTTATTTTTAAGAAAATTGTTATATTTTCAACCAAAGACTGAAATTTACAACTAAAAATATAATCTTCAGGATAAAGTTCTTGCGAATTCGCAATACCTGCGCAATGTGTGCGGTAAAACGCTAATGGACAACGTCAATCATGAAATGTCTCGAACCCCCTCCCCTTCAGATCTTACGTAATTTAGGTATGGTACCTTATCATTGAATATGTAACAATAAAATTGTTTCTATTGTTAGAATAACATATCTCCTGTTAAATTTCAGCTTAGAAACATTGTTCCATTGTTATATTTTCAACCAAAGAAGAAAATTTATAACTAAAAATATAATCTTCAGGAGGAAGTTCTAGCAAATTTGCAATACCTGCGCATTGTGTGCGGTAAAATGCTAATGGAGAAAGTCAATCAAGAAATGATTGAGATCTTGAGATCTTGCGATCTTAAGTAATTTAGGTATGGTCCCTCATCACTGAATATGTAACAATTAAACTGTTTCTATTGTTAAAATGACATATCTCCTGGTGCATTTCTGCTTAGAAACATTGTTCCATTGTTATATTTTCAACCAAAGAATGAAATTTATAACTAGAAAGATAATCTTCAGAAGGAAGATCTTGCAAATTTGCAATACTTGCGCAATGTGTGCGGTAAAACGCTAATGGACAAAGTCAATCACGAAATGTCGCGACGCCCCCCCCCCCCCCCTCTCCCATTGAGGTCTCACGTAATTGAGGTATGGTCCCTTATCATTGAATATGTAACAATAAAATTGTTTCTATTGTTAAAATAACATATCCCCTGATACATTTCTGCTTAGAAACATTATTCCATCAGTCGCTGGATAATAGTCTCGAAAACAGTATCGAGCTAATCGACTCGATCATTTCAGTGAGCTCGCACCCTTTCACTCTTATCTTGAGAAATCAACATAGGGTCTTCCGTGGCATTTGCATAAATTCAATTAGTTGCTCTCGTTTGAATTATTCAAAACGCAACTCGAGATATCGGCCTCCTCAACGTCATTCGTCGGTCCCATCAAGAAAGGCGAGCGAAGAGGGTAAAATGGGAATATGGTACATGATGGAGCAACTGCAAGGGAGTGACGGGAGATTTCTACTCAATGCAAACTGCCTCCCAAGATCAGATTATATTGTTATACAATATTTCATGCCGCATCACGCCCTTATGGTTCCTCTCTTCACTCTGCGCTAGCTGGAAACATAGGAATCATTGTGGCTCAAATGAAAATAGAGACCTACTAAAATACTCCTACAATTATGTAAATAATGCTGATATCTTTACTACAAACTCAATATATAGTCACCTGCATAAGGGACAATAAATAAATACAAAAAATGAATTAAAAAAATATTTTTTTAAACTAAGATACCAAGTTTGTGCTGCTTCGGACTCTCCGCCCCGGCCCACATTGGGGTGAAATCGGAAATCGACATTCAGAACGCAATTTTGCACTGATTTTAGTTTTCTTTTTTTTAAATAACTCAGAACTAAATTCTGAAAAAAATGGTGCAAGGAGATTTTTTTTTTTTTGTTTATTTAATTTTTATGTTAATGCAAACAACGGAAAAAATTTTCACTTTTTAAATTTAATTTTTTATCTTCTGGATAACATTTTTCTTATACGTATCCTCCATTGGGATGAATGCACAAGGGTATGGGCAATATAAAAAATTGTTAACTTGCATAGGTAATTTTTATAAACAAATTGTGTTGACAAATAATCAACATTAGAGGTGATTCGTCTTTAAAGTATATTTCTGTTCTGAAATCGCTAGCTTTCATTGTTGGAATGATACGTCAACATGAAAATTCAAGATTACTTTTTAATTGTTAATTTTATAAACAAATTATATAAACAAATGCACATTTTGGGCAATTTTAAGCGAAAAGATACCGTTTTTTCTTTTGACCTTGCTGAAGTTACATTGCCAATGATTTTTTTTCGAAAAAGCTTATAAACCGTCAATATTTGTTTATTTTATAAACAAATTATATAAACAGATGCACATTTTTGGGTATTTTAGGTGAAAATAAACCGTTTTTCATTTTGTATTTGCTAAAATTATTTTGGTAATAACGTTTTCTGAAAAAATTTTTCCCACGCATCAATATTGATTTGTTTTATAAACAATTCATATAAACAAATTAACATTTTTTGTGTTTTTAAGGGAAAAGAAATATTTTTTTCTTCTGACCTTGCTTAAAATACATTGCCAATTATTTTTTCTGAGAAAAAGTTTATAGCCCATCAATAATTGTTTATTCTATAAACAAATTATGTAAACAAATGCACATTTTAGGGTATTTTAGATAAAAATGAACCGTTTTTTCTTATGTATTCGCTAAAATTATTTTGTCAATAACGTTTTCTGGAAAAATTATTCCCACCCATCAATATTGATTTATTTTATAAACAATTTATTTAAACAAATGTACATTTTGGGCGATTTTAAGCAAAAAGAAATCGAATTTTCAACCAGAAGTTGCATTTTCACAAAAAAAAAATTTCTACCAAAGTAGATGAATTTATCAATCAAGAAGATAAATGAAAAAAATAGTTGAATTTTCATGCAGAAAAGCTTTCAGTTCATTTTTTAACACCAAAATATGAATTTTAAACAAAGAGTAAATTTTCTACGAAATAGTTAAATTTTTTTTTAATAGCTGAATCTTCATCCAGAAAAGATTTCAGTTCTCTTTTCAACACCAAAATATTAAATTTAACTTGAGAGTAAATTTTACTACAAAATAGTTAAGTTTTCAATAAAACAGCAAAAATAATAAAAATAAAAATATGAATTTTCAACCAAAACTGGAATAGTTAAATTTTCAGCAAAAAAAGAAAAAAAAAATTTAATGCAAGAAAAAATCATTTCTGACAGAATAGTTCAATTTTCAACAAATAAAATGAGTTTTCAACTAAGTAGTTCTACGTTTTACCAAAAGGTTGAATTTTAAACCAAAAAATGAGCAGTTTTAATGAAAAATTTAATAGTTGAATTTTCAATTCAAAAAATTAATTTTCACACAAAAATAAAGGGTTTTCAACAAAATAGTTCAATTTTCAGCCAATGAGATGATTTTTTATTAAAGCTTTTTTAGATTCCACCCAAGCAATTGAATTTTCAATAAAGAAAATCAATTTTCTAATGAAAAAGAGATATATTAACAATAAAAAAACGAATTTACAATAAAATAGTTAAATTTTCAACCTTTAACCAAATAGTTTAACTTTTAAAGTACAAAGATGAATTTTCAACCAAAACGACGAATTTTCAACAGAGAAAATTAATTTTCAACCAAAAAAGACCAATTTTCAATAAAATACAAAAAATACGAAAAACAAATTTTCTACAAAACAGTCGAATTTTCAATCTGAAATTATTAATTTTATACGAAAGAGACGGATTTTCTAATCAAAAAGACGAATTTTCAACAAATAAAGATTTTTCAGCCAAGACAGGAAAAAATGTCAAAGAAATTGTTAAACATTCAAGCCAAAAGACAGCATTTTCAATTAGAAAATATTAATTTTCAACAAAAAAAATCATTTTCAACCAAAAATTGCAGTTTTAATCAAAAGAGAGAAAATCTTCACGAACAGAATTATTTTTCTACCAATAAAGACCAAGTTTTTAATAAAAAAAAGATTAAATTTCCGCAAAAAAAGGAAAAGTTACACTTCTAGGTTAACAAATTAATTTTAAATGAAAAAAAGAATTTTCAGCAAAATATTTGGAATTTTCAATCAAAGAGATCAACCCTCAAACAAGGAAATTTTTAACGAAGTGGTTCAAGTTGTACCTAAGTGATTGAATTTTCAATCTAAAAAATAATGATTTTCAGCCAAAAATAGTTACGTTTTTAGTTTAAAAATGATTTTTCAACCAAAAAACTGCATTTTCAACCGAAAAGATGAATTTTCTACAAAAAAATATTAATTTCCAACGAATAATGTAATAGTAGATGTTTCAAATAAAAAGTATGACTTTTTAATAAAAATTGTTGAATTTGCAACCCAATAATAAAATTCTGCGCTACAATTACAGTCGTCAGCATAAATCAACTGTGAGAAAAGGAATAAAAAGACGGGAGAAATAAATTACACACTAAAATAATTACTAGTCCCAAACTTCATTTTCAAAATTCTCTAACTTTGCCCCGACCAATTTTTCACTTGCTCTAACAATTAATATTCAAATACCATTTCGATTCTAGTTTCGTGATTTTCAACGTGATAAAATAAACAGTCTCTTGTTAAAAAGGCAATTTTTTTTTGTCAGAAAAGAAAAAATTTAACAAAAATTCCAGAACCACAAGCAAAATTTAAGGACTTTTCCAGGGTTTTTCCAGGTTTTCCAGGATTTTCAGGACACTAGACACTCTGCATGAAGTCATACGAAGAACAACACAAAAACTTATTATTTTTTTGAAAAGTCACTGAATAAACGAATTAATTTGCGCCGTGCATCCTCGGAATAGAAAAACATTTTCAACGCTCAGAGTCACTGTTAGTTGAAGCAATATTTTGACTGCTAGCTAGCATTGGAAGCTTTTTCTAGGTTTGTAAAATTGTGCATCCCAAACGAGTGAATTAAGCTATTAGCGTTGAACCACAATGTTTGTGAAGGACAGTTTGGACAATGGCACGTTCATGTCAGAATGGCCCAGGGTGCATCAAATCCGGTTTGTCGAATAATTGACGAACTATGCCCCTTGATGTCATGGGCAATAACAGAGCGGGCAGGTGGATCCATTCACGAAACGTGGAGAGCTTTGGGAGATTACATTGTTGCAACGAACTTGAATGCTTCATTCCCTCCACCCTAATGGACTATTTCACTTCAATTAAGCACGATTTCTCAAGAAATTAAATATAAATTCTATAATACCCAAACATTGTGCACGCTACGCTAAAGTGCACAGTGGGCTGAGAGACTACCAAAAGTGGCCCAAAGTCAACTTCACAATTATTAATGGAAGAATTATTTTTCATAATATATATGCACCGAAAAAACGGTATTCTGATATTAAGATTATCATATTCTTACAGGCATATTCTTAGTAATATTCTTAATGAAGTAAGCGAAATCCTTACTTTAAGAATATCTTCTAGCCAAAGGGAAAAAATATTCTTGAAATGAGAATATGAGTGGGGAAAGAAGAAACGCGCAAAGGATACTGTTAGAAATGTTTGCAATTTTAGTATAGACGGGCAAATTAATTTCCTATACGTTTACCAAATTCATTACACTTTGTAATTTCTGCATACTTACGTATACTAATGTTCTTTTATGAAATTATATGTACACTAGATTTATTGAGTGTACAGTAAGTTTCTTTCACGCATATGAATTTTAGAGTTCCTGTATACTAAAATTCATATACATTCATATATATATTTTTTTTTTTGTTCAATATATTCAGCTGCGCAAGCGCGTTCCGATGTACGCGAGTCGGGCAACGTGACCGGTGGCAGACTCGATGCCGCTGCATTTGTTTGACTTTCCTGTAATGTTACAAGGTTCGGCTTCTTTCTGCGAGGATCGATCTGCGAAGTCTTCTCTTTGAAAGTCTATTTATCAACGTATGTGTAGCTTAACGATATGATTATTGGAAAATTAAAACTTTGTTCTTCGATTCCATGTTTCATCTGATCATGTTTACAGGCGATGAAGATGGAACCCACGCGAAACGGAACGCGTATACTAAATTTAGTATATGCATAAACTGAATTTAGTATATGCATATACTGAATTCCGCATACATGTATACTGAATTTAGTATACGCGTATACTAAATTTCATGTACGTGCATACTAAATTCATTATATGCATATACTAAATTTACTGTACGTTGGTATACTAAATTTAATTTCATGTTGTGCATTCTTGCTTCCATTACATGTATACTAAATCTAGTACAGATTTTTTTACAGTGTATTTAAGTTGCAAGTATTCTTAAACTTAGTGGGAAATTATTAAAATTGGAATATCGTTTTTTCGGTGTGAGTTTATAGAAACTTTTGACCAGATTTTATGATATTTTAACTATTCCTCTTAATTCTAGAGCGTTATGAATTGATTTTAGCTCGGTTTTGAATCCTCTCACTGTGTACTCATTACTCATGCATTTAAGGAATTTGCAGCAATAGAGAATTTTTGAATCAAAAGTTCCCCGAGTTTACACCTGGTATCTAAAAATAGAGTGGTTTTAGGTTCGTTATGATGTTTACTATCAGGTTATTTGCCACCGTCTGCCACCATTGACATTTGACGAAGATATAAGTGAATGAAGTTGAGCGTGCACGGGTGCACAGTGGGCTGAGAGATCACCGAAAGTGGCTACAAGTCAAATTTTTGTTTGGATTTATATGAAACTTCATATAATGGGGTTCTTGAGGTCGCTGATTTCGAATTTGACGTCAAAATTAATCAATTGAAAATGGCTGATCCAATATGGCGCCTGAAATGTCTAAAATTTTACAGATTAATATGAAACTGAGTATGTATCATTTTTATGAAACTTGGTGTAAGGTGGTTTCTGTGGTCACTGATTTCGAATTTGACGTCAAAATTAATAAACTCAGAGTAGCGGATCCAATATGGCGCCTGAAATTTCTAAAATTTTACAGATTCATATGAAACTGGGTATGTATAATTTATATGAAACTTGGTGTAAGGAGGTTTCTGAGGTCGCTGATTTCGAATTTGACGTCAAAATTCATAAATTAAGAATGGTGAATCAAATATGGCGCCTGAGATTCCTAAATTTTTACTTAGACAAACTCGAATCAACCGACGAAGAAGAGTTTGACGTGGACGGAGTTATTTAATGAGAGGCAAGAAGACTCATTTCACAGGCTGATATAAATATGTGAAAATACAAATACAAATAAAAAAAAAGAATTTCCAAATTTTAGGCGCCATATTGGATCCGACATTTTGAATTTAGGAATTTTGACGTTAAATTCGAACTCAGGGACTTCAGACACCTCTTTACACAAAGTTTCATATAAATGAGTAAAAATTTAGAAATTTCAGGCGCCATATTGGATCCGCCACTCTGAATTCATCAATTTTGACGTCAAATTCAAAATCAGCGACCTCAGAAACCCCCTCATACCCAGTTCCATATGAATATGTAAAATTTTGGAAATTTCAGGCCCCATATTGGATCCGCCATTTCGAATGTATGAATTTTTATGTCAAATTCGAAATCAGCGACCGCAGAAACCTCCTTACACATTTTTTTTTCCTGTTTTTTTATTTTTGTCCAAAATTTTTTTTTTTACAATAAGAGGATTTTATACTGATTATCTAAATTAGGTCGTTGGATTCTTGTTTTTATTCTCAGGAATTCTATACATTGAATTTTCTTCGTTAATCATTAAGAAGCCTAAGATGTTCATCATTATTAGAAAAGTAAATATTTGTAGAGAAATAAATGTGTATTCACATATGGATATATTCAATTTATTTTTCTTTTTTTTTATTTTTCTCTAAAGAAACAAAATTTTTTTCGTTTTTAGGAATTGCAATAGGTGCACTTTCTGGAGGTTTTCCGAATTTGATCGGTGGATTTGTGTTTTTTATTCAGGAATTCTATACAAAAAAGTAGGTTTATTTTCCAACATTTTGCTGTAGATTTCACTGAAAATCTTATATGATTGGGAAAAAGTTGCATATAAGTTCAAAATTCTTTATTTCTTTAGTTTTCTTTATTTATTAATTATGAAGTAAAAAAAAGTGATAATAAAAAAGTGAGAAAATAAAATAAAGTTATACAAAAATATGAAAACAAAATTTATTCATCAAAAATTTATTATCAAATTTATTAATAATTTATTATATTCATTCTATTGGATTGGCCTTTGGTACTCTTTTAGAGTTCCATAACTTCTGGAATTTTTTTGAAAATTCGAAAATTCAAATTTTTATCACACAAAAAATATATATATATATTCTATAGGTAATAAATATATATGTATATATTAATATAATAATAACATAATATTTAATAACATATCTTCTTTTTTTAAATTTAACTATTTCGTTTACCTTTTTTTTTTAAATTAATTTTTTGACTGAAAATTTAACAATGCCATGTTTAATTGAACATTTTTTGCCAGTTGGAAATACAATTATTCGTTTAAAAAATTTCTAGATTTTGTTGAAACATTGTCTTTTGTCGTAGAAGAATTATCTTTCTGGTAATTAATTTACCCTTTTGGTTAAAAATTCATGTACTTTGTTAAAAATTATTCTTTCTTGGTAGAAAATTAATCCTTTTGGTTCAAAATTCATTTCGAAGTCTTGAAAATTGTTTTTTATTGTGAATGAATTTTTCCATCTGAAAATTTACATATATCGTGTGAGTTTGAATGCCAATCTTTGCCAGTTGAAAATGCAAAAGTTCGTTTCAAATTTTCTGTATTTTTTAAAAATAAAAATAATAATCTTCTGTGTGGCTAATTTACCTTTTTGATTAAAAATGCCATTACAAATTGAAATATTTTATCAAAAATTCATATATCTTATTAAAAATTATTCTTTTTGGTAGACTTTTTGGTTTTTTTTTCTTTTTGGTTCAAAATCCAATTCTTTGGTTGAAAATTAAGTTTCTTCTAATTGCGTTTTTTTAACTTAAAATTTAACTAAATTTGTAGCCGATAAACTTTTCTTGACGAAATTTAATCTTTTTGATTGAAAATTTATCTGTTTGGTTACAAATTAAAATATGTATTTTTTAAAATTATTTCATTAGGGTAAAAACTGAATTTTGTAATTTTTAATTAAACTAAACTATTGTAAACTGAAATTTTTTATTTGAAATTTACATTTTTTAGTTGAAAATTCATCTATATTGTTAAAACTTATTATTTTTTATAGAAAATTAATCTTCTTGTTTGAAACTTCATTTCTCTGGTTGAAAATTAGTTTTTTTTCATTGAAAATTGATTTTTCTTAAGTAAATATTTAAAAATTACATTTTTTTTGAGAATTTTTTTTGATGGGCATTTTAATCATTTTGGTTAAAAATTCATCTATTTGGTTGAAAATTCAAATATATTGTTTGAAATTTATTTTATTCGGTTAAAATTTTATTTCTCTAACTAAAAATTAATCTATTCTAATTTTTGTTGAAAATTTGTCTTTTCCAGTTGAAAATGCATCTATTTTGATAAAAATTTACCAAATTTGGTTGAAAATGATTTGCTTGTTAATAAAAATGTAACTATTTTATTTTTGCTGGAAGAGTGATCTTTCGAAATTGAAAATTCACTACTTTTGTTGAAAACTCGTCTTTTTTAGTCGAAAATTAGTTTTCTTTTTATTGTAGAAAATGCATATTTTTGGTGTTGTGATTTTAACATTTTTTACAAAAATTTGTCTTCATAACATGAAAAACTCAACATTTGGGATGAGGGTTCTTTGTTTTATTAATTGAAAAATTTTTTCGGTTAAAAATTCAACTCTTACTGAAAATTTATATTTTTCAGATTCACTCACCGTTTTTTAAAAATAAAAATTCACTGCCCTCCAACTGAAAACTAATTCTTAATTATGTGTGTGAATTCGGCAAAATTCTTTCGACTTGTTTAAATTACCTTTTGCACAATGAGGAAAAGCTCTAAAAAATTGGAAATATATTTAGAACTTTCAAGAACATTGCAAAAAATGACATACACAAAAATATAAAAACTATGAAAATAAGAATTTTTTGGCCCCCCTTTTAGCCACAAAATTAATTACACTTTTTTTTTGGTCCTAATACATTACTCCTCCACATAACTATAATTTCGATTTTCATAATTTTATTTTTTCGGGTGATGCCCACTTGATCATCATGTACCTGTTTGCGCTAC
>CAKNXH010062412.1:0-15018 GCA_932178445.1 Andricus quercusramuli
GGCTTGTCTTCGGCTCGTTTACAGCTCGCCTTCGGCTCGCTTCCAACTCGCCTACGACTCGCCTAAAACTCCCCTTCGACTCGCCTCTGGCTCGTACAGCAAACTTCACACTCGTGTGGAACTGCCTACTTTCCGCACTTGTAGCACAATATACTATTAACCAAGAGGAATAATAATCTACCAAAAGGGATGAATTTAAAAATAAAATAATGGTATTTAACAAACAAAAAAATGAAGTTTTAACAGAAAATTGCAACATTTTACCCAAAAGATGAATTTTTAACCAAGAAGATTAATTTTCATTTAAAAAATATATTTTTTTAAACAAAATCGGAATCTTCAAATTTTCAATTTAAAAACTTAATTTTCAACGAAAAAAAAAACAACTAATTCTGAATCAGTTGAATTCAACTGGAAAAGAAGATTTTTAAACCAATAGTTAAATCCTCAACCAAAAAGATGAAATGTCAATAAAATACATGAATTATCTACCGAATAGTTGAATTTTCAACTTATTGAGAGTAAATTTTAAACCAAAAGCGGAATGGTTAAATTTTCAGATGAAAAGTCAATTTTTAACAACCAAAAAGAAACGAATTTCCAAGAAAATAATCAAATTTTAACTAAAATGATGAATCTTCAACAAAAAATGTATTTTCACCAAAAAAGTTCAACAATTAACCCAAAAGATTATTTTTTAACCACGAAAATTAATTTTTTGTAATTGGTAGTTTAACTTTTAACCAAGTAGTTGACTTTTTGCCCAAAAAAGATTACTTTTCAACCAAATAGTTGAATTTTCAACCGAAAAGAGGAAAAAAATTCATCTTTCTCGTTGAAAATTTAATTATTTGGTTAAAATTTCAACGTTTTTGTTGAAAATTGAAGTATTAATTAAAAATTAATTGTCTAAGATTCACCTTTTTAGTTGAAAAAATTAACTATTTTGTTAAAAATTAATTTTTATATTAGAAATTTAACCATACCATTTTTAATGTTGAAAATTCATCTCTTTGGTTAATATTTCCTATTTTTTGGATGAAAATTCGTCTTCTTTGTCATATTAAAACCAAAAATGTGAAAGTCAAAAAACATAAAAGACTCAAAAATACATGAATTTTGAAAAACAAAAATTCATGCCGAGTTGTGCTTGACAAATTAGTTTAAATTAGTTTTTGTTTTTCTAAATTTGATTATTTTTGGGTCTGGAATATTTTTTGAGTTTGATGTTTTGGTTTTTGTTTGAGAACTTTATTCTGTTACAGAAAAGCCAACTTTTTGAAAAAAATTGTAAGTGGAATTCTTCGTTGAAAAATTATCTAAAAGATCTCAAAATTTCCCGTAACATTTTCCTAAGCCCTCAAAAATTATTTCAAAAACCCCAAAAAGTTATTTTTTTCCTTGTATTCTACGTGAGATTTTTCGAATGCTCGGAGGCACCTGATAAATCCAAAATTAAAAAAAAGCAATTTCTTTTTTTGGATTTGAAACCGAATCGGTGGAATCGTTGCGAATTCATTTTTATTGACATTCTTAATAATGAGTTTATTATTTATCAACGCACAAACCATTCGAAATTCGAATTCCGCGTGCATATTTTCGACGCTGTGATGAAAATGCTTCTCAGAATCTGTTTCGTGAACAAAAAAAGATAAAACGTAAAAGAATGTTTGGCTATATGCTGCTAATTTTTCAATTAAATTTTTTCACATATGTTTTTCTAAATTTGTACAATTTAAGAAAGTAATTAATAATCAAGAAATTAATTGGAAATTTGTACTAAACGAGATGAACCTTTAAACCAAAAAGACCAATTTTTTACTCAAATATTAATTTTCCAAAATATAAATTTTTAGCAAAAAACTTAATTTACAACTAAATAGTTGAATTTTCAACTCTAAAATATAAAATTTCAGCGAAAAAGTTAATTTTCAACTAAATAGTTGAATTTTCAACAAAATAATTTAACACTGAAAAAAAATTATTCGTCAACCATGTATTTGCATTTTTAACAAAAAAAAAAGAAAATCTCCCCTAAAAAAGATGAACTTTTAAACGAAACGATGAATTTTCAACAAAAATATGAATTTTCTACCAGAAAAGACTCATTTTTAACAAAGTTTATGAATTTTCATCTGAAAAAAATAAATTTTCAACCAAAATTAGAATAGTTGAAATATCAGAAAAATAAATGTTCAACAAAAAAAGGAATTTTCGAAAAAACACATATTTTGCTTTCATAACAAAAAAAAAAGTTTTTTTAACAGAATAATTCAATTTTAGACTAATAAAAAAGCTAAATTTACAAACCAAAAATAGAATATTTCAATTGGGAGTTAGAAAAGTAATTTAAAAAAAAACAATTTTCCAGCAAAGTTAATTAATTTTCAACTAAAGAGAAACGAATTATCAACCAAAGAAATTATTTTTGAATCACTATGATGAATTTTCAACCAAAGATATAAAATTTTGTTCAAATAGTGGATTTTCCAATAAGAAAGATGAATTTCCTATAAAAAAATTATTTAAAAAATTAACTGAACAGTTTTTTTTAATGAAAGAAATTAATTCTGAACAAAAAATAGAATAGTTAAATTTTCTACTGAACAGATAATTTTTTAACGAAAAATATTACATTTCTATCAAAAAAGTAAATTTTCCACAAAAAATGTAATAGTTGAAGTGAATTTTCAACTAAAATGATGAATCTTCAACTAAAAAAAAAATTAATTTTCAACCAAATACATGCATTTCAAACTAAAAAGATAAATTTTCTACCAAAAATAAAGTGGGATAATTTTCAGTCAGCAAAATAAATTTCCAAACAAAAAACAAACGAATTTTCAACCAAAGAAATTAATTATTAACCAAAAAGATGAAATTTTAACTAATGAGAATACTCTTAACAAAAAAAGACGGATTTAAATAAGAAAAATCTCATTTTCAACCAAATAGATCAGTTTTCACATTTTCAACCAATAAGATGAATTTTAACAAAGTACATGAATTTTCAACCAAATTGTTGCATTTTCAATTTATATAGGATAAATATAGATGAATTTTTAAACGAAAAAGGCGAATTTTGATACAAGAAAGAATTTTTAGCCAAGAAAGATTTTTCAGTCAAAAAAAAACCAAACAAGCATTCAACAACTGCATTTGCTGTTAAAAAAATTAATTTTGAACCAAAAAAAAGTAATTTTCAAGCCTAAAATACGATTTTTTTTACAAAACAGTTGAATTATCAACTCTAAACTGTAAATTTTTAGTGAAAAAGTTAATTTTCAACTAAGTGGTTGAATTTCAAACGAAATAATTGAACCTAGCAGCAAAACAGATTATTTATCAACCAAAAAGATACATTTTTAACCAAAAGAGATGAAATTTCTGTTAAAAAAGATGAATTTTTAAACCAAAAAGACCAATTTCTTACAAAAATATTAATTTTCATCCAAGACAGTTTTTTCAGTCAAGAAGGATTACAAAATTCAACAAAATCTTTGAAATTTGAAGTCAAAAGGCGAATTTTCTACAAACTAGTTGAATTTTCAACTCTAAAATATACATTTTCAGTTAAAGAATTAATTTTCAACTGAATAGTTGAATTTACAATCAAATATTTGAATCCCGAAAAAAAAAATTATTTGTCAATCAAACAGTTGCATTTTTAACCAAAAAGGATTAAATTTCCACTGAAAGAGATTATTTTTTAGCCAAAAAGACGAATTTTGAACCAAGAAAGAATTTTAGTACAAGAACGGTTTTTTTGTTAAGAAACTAAAGATTTCAACCAATCACTCAACAGCTGCATTTTCAATTTAAAAAATTAATTTTCAACCCAAAAAAAATCATTTTTAAGCCAAAAAGACGATATTTTTTACTAAACAGTCGAATTTTTAACTCTAAAGTATAAAATTTCAGCGAAAAAGTTAATTTTCAACTAAAGGGATGTATTTTTAAACAAATATTTGAATCCTGAAACAAAGAAGAATTATTTGTCAACCGAACTCTTGCATTTTTAACGAAAAAGATTAGATTTCCACTGAAAGAGATGCATTTTCAAACCAAATAGGCGAATTTAGAACCAAGAAAGAATTGTAACCCAAGGAAAATTTTTCAGTTAAGGAAGAACAAAATTTCAACCAATCATTTAAAAGCTGCATTTTCAGTTTGAAAAATTAATTTTGAACAAAAAAAAAAATCATCTCTAAGACAAAAAGACGAAATTAAAAAAAACAGTTGAACTTTCAACACTATAATATAAATTTTCAGCAAAAAAAAAAATCAAACAGATTATTTATCGACCGAAAATTTACATTTTTAAACACAAAAGATAAATTTCCGCTTGAAAAGATAAATTTTTAAACCAAAAAGTCGAATTTTGAACCAAGATAGAATGTTTATCCCAGAAAGATTTTTCTGTCAAAAAAGAAAAAAATAGCAACCAAGCATTCAACAGCTGTATTTTCAGTTTAAAAAATATACTCTGAACCAAACAAAAAATACTAATTTTCAAGAAAAATTACAAATTTTTCACAAAACGGGTTTTTTAACGGCATTTTTAAACAAAAAAGATAAATTTCCACTTAAAATGATAAATTTCCAAACCAATAAGGCAAATTTTGAATCAAGAAAGAATTTTTAACCAAGAAAGATTTTTCAGCAAAAGAAAAAAAATCAACCAAGCATTCAACAGCTGCATTTCCAGTTGAAAAAATTAATTTTGAATCATGAAAAAACTAATTTTGAAGCCAAAACGACGAATTTTCAACCAAATAGTTAAATTTTCAATAAAATAATTTAACCGCAAAGCTGAACAAATTATTTATCATCCAAAAATATGCATTTTTAACCAAAAAATATGACATTTCTGTTATAAAAGATCAATTTTTAATCCAAAAAGGCATATTTTGAACCAATAACAAATTTTGATGAGAGAAAGATTTTTCAGTCAAGAAAGAAAAAACTTAAACCAAGCATTCAACAGCTGCATTTTCAGTTAAAAAATTAATTCTAAGCCAAAAAACTAATTTTTAAGCCAATAATACGAATTTTTTACAAAACAATTGAATTTTCAACTCTCAAATATAAATTTAAAGAAAAATGTCAATTTTCAACTAATTAGTTGAATGTTAAAAATAATAATTTAACTTTGAAGAAAAAACAGATTATTCATCAACCAAATATTTGCATTTCTATCCAAAAAAGATGAAAATTCCGCTATAAAGGATGAACTTTTAAACCATAAAGGAGAATTTTGAACCAAGAAAGAATTTTTATCCAAGAAAGATTTTTCAGTCAAAAAAGATTTTTCAGTCAAAAAAGAAAACAAATCAACCAAACATTCAACAGCTGCATTTCCAGTTGAAAAAAATTAATTTTGAAGCAAAACAGATTGTTTAACAAAAAATTTGCATTTTTAACGGAAAAAGAAAAAAAATAAATGAAGCATTCAACAGCTGTATTTCCAGCTTAAATAATTAATAAAAAAAAAAATTTTAATAATTAATATTGAATCAAACAAAAAAAGTAATTTTTAAGCCAAAACTACGAATTTTTTACAAAACAGTTGAATTTTCAACCCTAAAATATAAAATTTCAGGACAAAAGTTAATTTTCAACTAAATGGTTGAATTTTAAACAAAATAATTCAACCCCGAAGCAAAACATATTATTTATCAACCAAAAGTACGCATTTTTAACAAAAAAAGGTGAAACTTCCGCTAAAAAAAATTAATTTTTTAACCCAAAAGGCAAATTTTGAACCAAAAATGAATTTTTATCCAAGAAAGATTTTTCAGTCAAAAAAAAAATCAACCAAGCATTCAAAAGCTGCATTTCCAGCTTAAAAAATTAATGTTGAATCAAGAAAAAAAATTTTCAAGCCAAAACTACGAATTTTCAACTCTAAAATATAAAATTTCGACAAAAAAGTTAATCTTTGACTAAATAGTTAAATGTTCAATAAAATAATTTAACTGCGAAGCAAAACAGATTATTTATCATCCATAAATTTGCATTTTTAACACACAAAAAAAAGATATTTCCGTTAAAAAAGACGAATTTTTAAACGAAAAAGGCGAGTTCTGATCCAAGAAAGATTATTTAGTCAACAAAAAAAAATCAATGAAGCATTCAACAGCTGCATTTCCAGTTAGAAAAATTAATTTTGATTTAAAAAAAAATCAATTTTAAGCCTAAAATACGAATTTTTTCAAAAAACAGTTTAATTTTCAAATCTAAAATATAAATTTTCAGCTAAAAAATTGATTTTCTACAAAATAATTGAATTGACTAACAAATAGTTGTTTCCCGAAATATAAAAGATTATTTTTTAATCAAAACGTTACATTTTTTAGAAAAAGATGAAATTTCCACTGAAAGAGATAAATCTTTGAACAAGAAAGCGACTTTTGAACCAAAAAAGAATTTTAATCCGAAAAAATTTTCAGTTAAGAAAGAAAAAAAATTTCAACCTAGCATTCAACAGCTATATTCCAAGTTTAAAAAATTAATTCTGAGCAAAAAAAAAAAACTAACTTCAAGCCAAAAATACAAATTTTTTTACAAAGCAGTTGAATTTTTAAATCTAAAATGTAAATTTTCCACAAAAAAGTTTATTTTCAACTAAATAGTTGAATTTTCAATAAAATAATTCAACCACGAAGCAAAGCAGATTATTTATCAACCAAAATATGAATTTTTAACAAAAAGGTGGAATTTCCGCTAAAAAAGATGCATTTTTAAACCAAAAAGGTGAATTTTGAACCAAGAAAGGATTTTAACACAAACAAAAATTTTTACTTGAGAAAGAAAAAAATTTTAACCAACCATTCAACAGCTGCATTTTCAGTAAAAGAAAATTAATTTTGAAAAAAAAAATATATTTTTGAACTAGAAAAGGCGAATTTTTTACCAAAACGTTGAATTTTCAAACCCGAAAATATTCAAAAAAGTAGTTAATTTTAAACTTTTTGTTTTTCATTCAATTTAATATAACACTATAAACTTCAGAAACTACATTATTACAGAATAAAATATTACTTTTTTATGACCGACGTTTTTTGTGCTTGACTTTTTTTATCTAAGAAAATTAATCAACAAAAGCCATTTTCTCGTGATTCGAAATGATTTGTTTTTTGAAATTTAAATTGTTCATATAAAATATGAGAAGAAAAAATTGTGATTAGTGAAGAAAAGCTGCTCTTTGACAATTATTTAAACAATTTTTATAAACAAATACACAGTTTTCGAATGATACAATGAATTGGCTAATTTTTGTTTGCAGATTGAACCAAAAATATCTGCAAGTCACTCCTTGCAATCATTTTTTTGCAACAACTGTACATTATTTAAACAATATTTATAAACAAATTCACATTTACACCATTATTTTTCAAATAGGCCCAAATTTTGCGGAATCGCCTAGAAATGTATTTTCAGTGACTCCTGGCTATAATTTTGTTCAAGGTGATAACAAATATTAATTAATTGAACAATTTTTATAAATAAATTCACATTTTGACAATTAAAATGTTTAAAAATTAAAATAAAAACTAAAAATGTTTTAAAAATAACTTTTTGCTATGATGCTTCACTCCTCCTTGTAATATTTATTCAATTAACAAGAACTATTAATTATTCAAACAACATTTATAAACAAATTCACAGTTTCACCATTTTTCTATGATAAATATTAATTTTTTTGCGGAATGAGTTAAAAAATTAATTAATTGATTAATCAAAGATTTGATGGTTATTGGGCTATTGGTTTATCAAATTATTTATTTATTGTTTATCCTATCTTGACGAAAACCAAAAATGTGAATAATCTGTTCCATAAAATATCTTTAATGTTTATAAAAAGTCGAATCACTTTTGGTCTTGTAAATTCTTTTTTAAAAATTCTCAAAATAATTGAAAATTGTTGCCAATTTGTTTATAAATATTGTTTAAATAATATACAATTTTTCTTAATTAGAAAATTTCTAATTCTAATTCTAACTATTCTAATTCTATATTCTAATTCTAAATTCTAATTCTAAATATTCTTAAAGTTGATCGGAATTTAAAAAAAAAACGTACATAGGAATTAATTCTGAAATAAAAATATTGACCTTCTTAAATTCAGTCTTTCTTCCTGAATTTAAGTGGGCCTCTGAATTTAAGTACATTTCTGAATTTAAGCCTTAAACTGTAACTTTTTATAAGTATTTTTTTTAAGATGATTAGAATTTAGTTAAAATAGGTAATAAACCTGACTGTAGTTTCTATTTTTCTAAAATTAATACCAAAACAATATAAGAGAATTATTTATTCTCAGAAACAAAAAAAAAGCTCTTCGGAATATTTAAATATGCCATAAATCTCTCAAGTGGAAAAACAATTTTAAAATTGTTTCCACCAACCCCAACCCCAACTCTTCTGAATTGGATCTCAGTTAGCATTTGCGAAAGAAAAATACGAAGGAAATAAATTTTTGCTCAAGAGGAAGAAAATCGTGGGAAAAGCGACAGGTGGCCCAACTCCCTCTTTCATTTTATGTGATATTATACGCATCCCGTGTCTGGATTCTACACTGAGAAAAAACTTTTTATTAAATAAAAAAATGGGGTTTTGGACATAAATCGAAATTTGGTTAAATCAAAATTTTGGTCAACCCAACAAAATATTTGATTGACCCACCGCAATTTTTTGGCTAAATCAGCCAAATACTCTATCCACCAAAATATTTGCTTAAAGCAACCGAAAAATGTAGTTGGACCAACCAAATATTTTGTTGTCCAACCAGATTCAACGAAATCGTGTTCTGAGTTTAGAAGCAAACGTATACGGGTATAGGTTCGTGACCGATAGTGATAATTCAAAACAAAATTCATGAAAAAGAAAATATTAAGCTGTGGACAATATAAATTTTCCTTTAATTTGTTATCATTAGTATGAATGTTGATATATCAACAACACTGATATTGCAATTATAAAATCTTGACCTCTTTTCCTGCTTATTGCAAATATTACAATAAAAGGAAAAATTATAATGTAAACTGGATTTTCTTGGTAATTTTTTTGCATAAAACATTATTTATACAAGTTTATGAATGCGTGAAAACAATATTTGGAAATTGTTGCTGCTGAGGTGCGCAAATAAAGTTTGTGGAAGGGACATGTCGCACGCATGTTATGTTCATTTTATTTTCATCATCTTATTTGACTTTATTCTTATTTCTTCCTCTTCCCATACAGGAAAGTGTAGAGAAAAGAACGTGCCTGAAACGAAAGATCTTGGATACTAATGGGCCCTCGTGGAGAGCTTTACTGAGTGGATTTGATTGGAGTAAAAGGTATGGATCTTACTATTGGATTATAAGTCAGTTTGCATATTTTGGTGTGATCTGTAAAATATGATGACTTTGTGAAGCTCTTCACCTGGGGTGATTGCTAGAGAGATTGATCAGTGACCTGTCGGTTCTTGTTTTGACTATCACTTGCGATTTCACTACCAAGCTCGAAAAATTCGTTTACTTGTATCTGATTATTTCCTACAATAATGTTGAAACATTTCTACTAGATAGCATGGGAGTGCAAAGGATTGGGTGGGATTATAAAATATTGCATGAGATTGCAGGAGATTTAATGGGATGGCAAAAGATTGCATCGAGATTGTATGGGATTACAAGGGATTTTAAACTATTGCACGGGATTGAAGAAGATGACATGGGATTAACAGGGAGTTTAAAGGATAGCATGAGATTACAAAAAATTCCGTGGGAGATTGCATGAGACTTCAGGGGATTGCATGAAACTTCACGCGATTGCATGAGATGGCAAGCAGTACATGACAATGGAAAAAATTTCATAAGGATCTCCCGAGAATCTATAGAGATTGCATGGTATTACAAGGAATTCAAAAAGATCGAATGAGGTTTTAGAGGATTGCAAAAAATTTCATGGGATTACAAAGTATTGTATTTAGATTGCATGGAACTACGCATGATATTTCAAAGGATTTCGTGGGATTGCATCAAGATTACATGGGCCTAAAAGGGATCAAAGGATTGTACAAGATTTTAGGAGATTGCATGGGATTGCATGGGATTATAAGGGTTTTTAAAGGATTGTATGAGATTGTGAATGATTCCATGGAAGATTCCGAAAGATTTCACAGCATTGCTTGAGATTACAAGCAATGCATGGGATTGCACGAAATTTCATAGAGATCGCTCGAGATTTTATAAAGATTGAATGTTATTGCAAGGGATTAGAGGATTAAAGAAATGCATGGGATTTTGAACGATTTAACCGAGATTGCACAGGGTTACACTCCAGCTCCCATAGAAGCCGGTCCGGTTTTCTAACTTCTCTCGCATAGGAACGGCCGCAGTGCGCGAGTACTCAGTCGAGCATATTGCGCAATATTATGCATTCCAATTTGAAACGGTTGAGGCGGCCCTGACTCTTTACGCTTTGAGGGTACCGATTTAGTAACAAGGCCAGTGCGAGGCAACCCCCGAAACTGTTATTATATGACACCTGGAGTGTATAAGGGGCTTTAAAGGATTGCATAGGAGTACGAAAGATTGCATGGGATTACAAGGAATTTTAACGGATTTCGTGGGATTGAATCGAAATGAAATAGGATTATAAGGGATTGCATGGGACTGAATGGGATTATAAGGGACCTCGGAGGATAGTAAGAAATTGCAAAAGATTTCAAGGGAGATTGCGTCAGACTTCACGGGATGGAATGAGATTACAAGCAGATCATGAGATTACACGAAATTTTATAGAGATCGCTCAAGATTTTATAGAGATTGCGTGGGATTACAATTGATTTTGGAGAATTCCATGGGCGTTTGAAGGGTTGCATGGGATTGCAAATGATTGCATGGGATAACAAAGGATTGCATTAAAATTGCATGGGATCATGAGGCATTTTAAAGGATTTCATACAATTACATCTATGAGACTATAAGGGATGTCAAAGGTTTACATGGAATTGCATATTTCAACGGCCATACCACGCTGGAAACACCAGTTCCCGTTAGATCACTGAAGTTAAGCAGTGTTGGGCGCAGTTAGTACTTGGATGGGTGACTGTCTGATACTAATGCGTTGCTGTTGGCGGTCGTGGGTGTGGTGAGCCCACACTTGTAGTTATTTACTACAAGAAACTATCCACCTAGAAACACTACCCGAATCGGGTAGTGTCACGCTTACCCCTAGAGGCTCGCCGAAAGGGAAATGGCTTAATGGTATAGATGCATGGGATTGTACGAATTTGCATGTATTTTCATGGGATTTGATTAAATTACAAGGGATTGGAAAGGATTGCATGAATTTGAGAAAAATTCCAATAAAGATTGTATGCAGGGCGTGAGCAAGCAGTGCATGAGGTTGCGAACAGTACAGGAGACGGCTCGAGATTTTATAAAGATTGCATGGGATTACAAGGAATTCGAAAGGATTAGGAATGCATCGACATTGCATGGGCCTACAACTTGAAAGGATTTAATGAGATTTCATCGCGATTGCACGACAATACAAGGGATTGCATGAGATTACATCGTTCCATGAGAATTGTATAAAGATTGCATGGGATTTCAAAGGATTGCATGTTATTGCAAATGATTTTAGAGTAGTGCATGGGTTTGCATCAAGATTTCAAGAGATTGCGTGAGATTGCATGAGATTCTATATGATTACAAGGGCTTTTATAGGATTGCAAGTTATTGCAAAGAATTTGAGAGGATTGCATGGGTTTTCACCGAGATTGCATGAGCATACAAGATATTGCATGGGAAAACAAGAGATGGCAGAAGATTGCATGAGATTGCATAAGATGATGTGTGATTACAAGGGATTTTAAAGGATTGCATGTCTTACAAAGAATTTTTAAGTAGTGCATGGGTTTGCGTCGAGATTGCATGGATTTTAAAGGATTGCATGTTATTCCAAAGAATTTTAGAGGGTTGCATGGGTTTACTTCGAGATTGCATGGATTTTAAAGGATTGCATGTAAGTTCAAAAGATTTCAAAGTAGAGCATGGATTTGCATCGAGGTTGTATGGATATTAAAAGATTGCATATCATTCCAAAAGAGTTTAAAGTAGTGCATGGGTTTGAATCGAGATTGCATGGGAATACATGGGATTGCAGGAGATTGCATTAGATTGCATGAGATAATGTGTGATTACAAGGGATTTTGAAGGATTGCATGTTATTGCAAAGAATTTTTGAGGGTTGCATCGGTTTGCATCGATATTGCATGGGAATACAAGAGATTGTAGAAGATTGCACGAGATTGCATGTGATAAAGGATTACATGTTATTGCAAAGAATTTTTTAGGGTTGCATGGGTTTCGATTCATATTGCATCGAAATACATGAGATTGCAGAAGGTTGAATGCGATTGCATAAGATTTCAATGGCTTACATGTGATCTTGAATGATTGCATGTTATTCCAAGGAAGTTCAGAGTAGCATGGGTTTGCATCGAGATTGTTTGAAAATATAAGGGATTGCAGGAGATTGCACAAGATTGAAAGTGGTTACAAGGAATTTTAAAGGATTGCGTGTTATTTCAAAGAATTTTAGAGGGTCGCATGGGTTTCTCATCAAGATTGCATGGGAATACATGAGATTGCGGAAGATTGCACAAGATTGCATGTGGTTACAAGAGATTTCAAAGGATTGTATGTTATTGCAAAGAATTTCAGCAGGTTGCATGGGTTTGCATCGAGATTGCATAGGAAAACATGAGATTGCGGAAGGTTGCATGAGATCGCATGTGATTACAGGGGATTTTAAAGGATTGCATGTTATTGCAAAGGATTTTCAAGTAGTTCATGGGTTTGCTTCTAGATTGCATGAGAATACAAGCGACTGTAGAAGATTGCACAAGATTGCATGTGGTTACAAGGGGTTTCAAAGGATTGCGTGTTATTTCAAAGAATTTTAGAGGGTCGCATGGGTTTCTCATCGAGATTGCATGGGAATACATGAGATTGCGGAAGATTGCACAAAATTGCATGTGGTTACAAGGGATTTTAAAGGATTGCATGTTATTTCAAAGAATTTTAGAGGGTCGCATGGGTTTTTCATCGAGATTGCATGAGAATAGATGAGATTGCGGAAGGTTGCATGAGATCGCATGTGATTACAGGGATTTTAAAGGATTGCATGTTATTGCAAAGGATTTATAAGTAGTGCATGGGTTTGCTTCTAGATTGCATGAGAATACGAGCGATTTTAGAAGATTGCACAAGATTGCATGTGGTTACAAGGGATTTCAAAGGATTGCGTGTTATTTCAAAAAATTTTAGAGGGTCGCATGGGTTTTTCATCGAGATTGCATGAGAATAAAAAAGATTGCAGGAGATTGCATGAGATTGCATAAGATTTCATGGGTTTACATGGGATCTTGAATGATTGCATGTTATAGCAAAATATTTCAGACGGTCGCATGGGTTTGTATCGAGATTGCATGAAAAGACAAGGGATTGCAGGAGATTGGATGAGATTGCATCAGATTTCATGTTATTACAAGGGATTTTAGAGGATTGCATGTTATTGCAAAGTATGTTTAAGTAGTGCATGGGTTTTCCTAGAGATTGCATGAGAATACAAGAGATTGCAGGCGATGCATAAGATTTTATGCGCTTACATAGAATTTTGAATGATGGCATGTTATTGCAAAGAATTTTGAAGAAGGATTGCACAAGATTTCATGGGCTTACATGGGATTTCATATGATTGCATGTTATTGCAAAGAATTTGAGTGGGTTGCATGGGTTTGCCTCGAGATTGTATGGGAATACAAGGGATTACATGAGATTGCATGAGATTCCATGTAATTAGAAGAGATTTTAGAGAATTGCATGTTATTGCAAAGGATTTTAGAGATGTGAATGGGTTTGCATCGAGATTGCATGGGAAATAAGGGATTGTGGAACATTGCATGAGATCGCATGTGATTACAAGGGATTTTAAAGGATTGCATGTGATTGTCAAGGATCTTAAAGTAGTGCATGGGTTTGCGTCAAGATTACATGGGAATAGATGGGATTGCAGAAAGTTGAATGAGATCGCATGTGATTACAAGGGATTTCAAAGGATTGCATGTTATTGCAAAGGATTTCAGAAGGTCGCATGGGTTTGCATCGAGATTGCATAAAAATACAAGGGATTGCAGGAGATTGGATGAGATTGCATGAGATTTCATATTATTACAAGGGATTTTAGAGGATTGCATGTTATAGCAAAATATTTCAGACGGTCGCATGGGTTTGCATCGAGATTGCATGAAAAGACAAGGGATTGCAGGAGATTGGATGAGATTGCATCAGATTTCATGTTATTACAAGGGATTTTAGAGGATTGCATGTTATTGCAAAGTATGTTTAAGTAGTGCATGGGTTTTCCTAGAGATTGCATGAGAATACAAGAGATTGCAGGCAATGCATAAGATTTCATGCGCTTACATAGAATTTTGAATGATGGCATGTTATTGCAAAGAATTTCGAAGAAGGATTGCATAAGATTTCATGGGCTTATACATGGGATTTCATATGATCGCATGTTATTGCAAAGAATTTAAGTAGGTTGCATGGGTTTGCCTCGAGATTGTATGGGAATACAAGGGATTACATAAGATTGCATGAGATTCCATGTAATTAGAAGAGATTTTAGAGAATTGCATGTTATTGCAAAGGATTTTAGAGATGTGAATGGGTTTGCATCGAGATTGCATAGGAAACCAGGGATTGTGGAACATTGCATGAGATTGCATGAGATCGCATGTGCTTACAAGGGATTTTAAAGGATTGCATGTTATTGTCAAGGATCTTAAAGTAGTGCATGGGTTTGCGTCGAGATTACATGGGAATAGATGAGATTCCAGAAAGTTGAATGAGATCGCATGTGATTACAAGGGATTTCAAAGGATTGTATGTTATTGCAAAGAATTTCAGAAGGTCGCATGGGTTTGCATCGAGATTGCATGAAAAGACAAGGGATTGC
>CAKNXH010062412.1:15028-30960 GCA_932178445.1 Andricus quercusramuli
AAAGGATTTTTAAGCAGTGCATGGGTTTGCCTCGAGATTGCATGAGAATACAAGAGATTGCAGGAGATGCATAAGATTTCATGCGCTTACATAGAATTTTGAATGATGGCATATTATGGCTTACATGGGATTTTAAATGACTGCATATTATTGCGAATAATTTTACCGGGTTGCATGGGTTTCCATCAAGATTGCATGGGAATACTTAATTTATTTTCATGTCCCATTTATCGAAAATTTCTTGCAGTACATGCAACACTTTCTCTACCTCTTTCTCTCTGTAACGCGCATATGGAAAATTCATGTAATCAGAACTTAAATAATGTATCCTTTGTTACGAATTGGAAAATCTCGCAACAATCAACGCAGTTACAGATGTGCTGAAAGCAGAAAGTATATTATATTGTTTTCCTTTTTTCTCGCACGTGTACGCTCTTACGGCGATTCTATCACGTTCACTGAGATGAATGATTGCCAATGGTCGACCGTTCCCACGATATAATTTTTCTTTTAAAAAAAGAGCAGTGCTTACTGACTTACTGCATTTGGTTTCCGGCAATGCGGCAATAAAACTGACCGTGCAAATGTTTCAGAGGTAAATCACCGCTGCCTCGCTTCTATTGTCTTTTTACTGACGTTGACGCCAGCATGCATTTTCTTTTTAATTATTTAAACTATAGGGCCGTACTGAAATCATGTAACGGATTGCAGACCCTCTATAGCCTATAAGACCCCCCCACCCCTGTAACAAACTGTAACAAAATATTTCTACCCCCCCCCCACGTTTTCTGTACGTCATTTTTTGTTTTCAAAAGTATTTTACTAATTATTGCTAGTAAAATTAGGCAGGGTGTCCGAGACATTCATTTTCAAAGTTCCCTTATTTTTCCTTGTCTAATTTTTCATTTTCCTTGATCATTAATATTCAAGTACCAGCATTTTAATCTTGAAATACTTTTAACATAGAATATAGAATCTTTTATAAACGGAATGAAACAGTATTTCATATACAAATTTAAAATTTTTCAATTCATTAATTTATTTTAAAGGAAAAATGCCTTTTCTACTATAAACGATGGCTTTTTAACAAAATGCCAAGAATAATGACATTTTTGAAATAATAGTCGAATTTTCATCCTAAAAATATAAATTCTCGACAAAAAGTATCATAGTTTATATTTCCACCAAAAAACATGAAATTTATACAAAAAAAGTTTTCTAAACTCAAAAAGACGAATTTTCAACAAATGAAGATTTTGTACTGGAGAAAGAAAATTCTACCTGAATGCAAAAAGTTACATTTTCATGAAAAAATAAATTTCTACTGAAGCGGATGAAATTATAAATCAAAAAGATAAATTTACAAAAATCGTTGAATTTTCGGATAAAAAAGATTTCACTTAACTTTTCATGATGAAAATTGGATTTTTTAACCAAGAAATAATTTCTTATGAAAAAAATTGAATTTTCGATCCAAAAAGAGGAATTTTTATCCAAAAAGCACAAAAAGGACTCTTTAACAAAATTGTTGAATTCTCTACCCAATAGTTGTATTTTCATTAAAAAAAGATCAAATTTCTCCTAAAGAAGATGAATTTATATTTAACGAGAAAACAAATTTTAAAAAATAGTCGAATTTTCATCCAGGAAAGATTTTGGTTGACTTTTCAACATCAAAATATGAATTTTTTAACAAAAAATAAGCTCCTATGAATAAAATTGAAATTTGTATCCAAAAAGACGGATTTTTTAACCAAAAGGGATGAATTTTTAACGGAATAGTCGAATTCTCTACCAAATAGTTGAATTTTTATCCAAGAAAGTCAAAATTTGTACTAAAAATACGAATTTTAAGCAAAAAGTAAATTTTCTACAAAATAGTTGAATTTTCAACAAAAAACTTGCATTTTCATCCAAGAAAGATGCAATATTTCTACTAAAAAAGGATAAAGTTTTAAATTAAAAAGAGAAATTTGTAGAAAAAATATTTTCCATCCAAAAAATATTTCAGTTGACTTATCAGTAACAAAATATTTGTCTAAAATTCGTATTTTTGTTTGGAAAATTCAACTATTTTATCCAAAGTTGAGATAGCTTGTTAAAAATTCTCTTTTTTTGTAGATTTATCAATTTAGTTGAAAATTTATCTATCTCGTTAAAAATTAAACTGTTTGTTTAAAATTCGTCTTTTTCATAGAAAATTTATCTGTTGGAAATTCGTCATTTTGGTTAAGAATTCATCTTCACAAGGTTGAAAATTCAACTATTTGGTTACACACTTAACTACATTGTTAAAAATATCATTGATTTTATTTTAAATTTAACTTTTGGGTTGAAAATTTTATTTAATTTGAAAATTCAACTATTTGGAATTGGTATGAATTTTCAAACAAAAAAAAAGAATAAGTTTTCTACAAAAAAGACGAATTTCCAACTTGAAAATCGCAAATATTTGGTTGAAAACTAATCTGTTTAACTTGAGGATTCAAACCATTTTGTAGAAAAATCATATTTTTTGGTTAAATTCAACTATTTTTGGTATAAAATTGAAATCCTTTTTGCGGTTGAAATATAATTTATAACGTTTTTCGTCGAGAATTCATCTTTTTTGGTAGAAAATTCAACTATTTAGTAGAAAGTCGAACTACTTCGTTAAAAATTCAATTGTTCAATTGTTGAAAATTATGTTTTCTATATGAAAATTGTTTTAACTGGGAACAATTGAGTTGAAAATTCATATATTTGGTTTAAAATTCCTGTATTTAATTGAAAATTCAAATTTTGTGGGAGAATATGTAATCTTCTTGGTGACTGATTCATCTTTTTGGTTCAAAGTTCCTTTAAAAATTCAAATATTTGGTTGAAAATTCATGTACTTTGTTCAAAATTCATCTATTTTGGTAGAAAATGCATCTTGTTGGTTGAAAATTGATATTTTTATTTGAAAATGCATTTTTTCTTATTTAGAATTAATTTTTAAACTGGAATTGTAACTGCGTTCTATTTTTTGTCGAAAATTTATTTTACTTGATAGAAATTCAATCTAATTGGCTGAAAATTATACTATTTCGTTGAGAATTTACTCTAATTTGATTGAAAATTAATTTTTTCACTGAAAATTTAACTATTCTATTTTTAGTTGGAAATTTATTTGAGTTGAAATTTCATCTTTTTGGTTAAAATCCATTTCATTAGTTGAAAATTTAAATGTTTTGTCAAAAATTTGTTTTTTTTTTGTATGAAAATTTATTGTACTAACAGAAACTTATTCATCTTTATTTTTGGTGAAAAATTTATCTTTTTTGTTTAAAATTCATGTAATCGGTTAAAAATTAATTTTTTTTTCTCGTGACAATTCACTTTAACTATTCAATTTTGTGTGGAAAATTCACTTTTTTTTTGTTAAGAATTCATTTCTCTCATTGAAAAAGAAAGAAACTATTTAGTTGAAAATTGTTTTTTTTTGTGGATAGAAAATTCATCTTTTGAATTGAAAAATCCACTATTTGCTCAACATTTCATTTTTTTGGTAGAAAATACATCATTGTGATTCAAAATTAATTTCTTTAGTTGAAAATTCATTTCTTTTTAGTTGAAAATTATTTTTTACTGAAGATATAACTATTCAATTTTGGCTTGAAAATTTATATTTCTAGTTGAAAAGAAATTAATTTTGCTGAAAACTTGTTTTTTTTTAATCCACTTCTCTGACTGCAAATTGAAATTATATATGTTTTATTTGTAAATAGATTTTTCGTAGTTTAAAATTGAATTATTTCATTGAGAATTAATTTTTTTGGTTTAAAATTGAATGTCTTGACTGAAAATTTAATTCTTCTATTTTTGGTTGAAAAAACATTTTTTTATAGAAAAAAAAATATTTTGTTGAAAATTTGTTTTTTTAGATGGAAATTCATTTACTTTGTTGAAAATCAGTCTTTTTGGTAGAAAATTAATCTTTTGAGTTAAAAATTCAACTATTTGGTTACAAATTCATATTTTTGGTTGAAGATTCATCATTTCAATTAAAAATTCATTTCTTCGGTTGAAAATTTATCTTTTTGACTTGAAAACACAACTAAAAATTGTTTTAAATATATTTAGAAACAAAATTTATTTTGCAATAATATTATTAATCTTTTAGGTGTATAGTTGGTTCTATTCCTACAAGAATTTAGACATTGAGATATTGTAGCCACCCTGAGTAAGACACTGTTTAATGCGAATAATAGGTTTTCTATTACTTTGACTTTTTTTATCATTTAAATTTAGCGCGCTTTCCAATTTGAAGCGATACATTTTCCCGCGAAATTTAATTAATGTACTTATTACTAATAAAGATATGAAATACGATTTTTAAAATCCTTATTCAATATGCTCATAAATGCTACTATATCTACTAAAGGAATTGGTAATGATACTATTAAATGAATTGGTAAATGTATTTTTGGTTACTATTTCAAAGGGTAGTCTCAAGTAAATTTAAAAACTGTTTTTTCAACGGAGAGAAGTTTATTCAAATATATTATTCTATTATTAAAGTTGAATTGGGTCCGATTAAACAACAAGTTAGTTCAATCTGAATTGGAAACATGTTATTGTAATAATTAAAACTAGAATATTATTAATCTTTAAAGGTTTTACAAGACAAAAACAACTCTGAAGTCGTAAACGTTCTTCCTTTAGCCAGATAAAACTATTAAAATATAATATAATATCATGTTTAATCATTATTACAGTACGGAGCCATTCAAATATTTATCTTTTTTTATAAATCGACTCGGAAATAAGTCCACAGTTTCGCGAGTTTATTATAAATTTTTTTTCAGTTTCTGGGAATTTAATTAATATTTTTAATTTAGAAACCTTCGACAAATCATATTACAAGATATTCTCAAATATATTGGCACCATTAAATGATTAAATAATCAAACAATACTAAAAACATCAATCATTTCTTGAATTAGTCTTTAAAGTCTATGAATTTGAATAATAATTCAAACAAATTTGTATTTTATAGTTGACAGTTGAATTTTGAACTGAAAATGATCAGCATTCGACCTAAAATAGAATAACATATCTTCTAATTTATGTTGAGTGAGTTTTCTGCAAGTTAGAGATCAAAAAATAAAACCTTTATCAAACTATTAGTTAATTACTATATGGTACGTCGACTTTCATGTAACATAGTCTGCTATCAATATTATGTTTTAAAAAATCATGTTGACTGGAAAATACTAACTATTTACAAAAAGTACATAATTTTCAATTTTCGATAGATACTAGAAACTTTATCAAAAAAAAATAATTTTACATTCACTTGTTGGTACGAATAACAAAATTGTTTTGAATAAGACTATTATTGAACTTTTACCCTGCTTGAAGCAGCATTTTTAAGGCAGCACTTAGAAAGTTAGGATTCCCCGACTGAATTCTCCAAGGCTAGAGACATACTTGATTAATTTGCTCTTTATTATGAAAAATTCAAAAGCCGTTTTGACTTCGAAAAAACTCATTGTAAAAAGACGACAAGCAGTCATATCAGTCATGTAAATGGAATATGTAATAATGATTTACATTCGGACATTTGGACAACTCCAGTGCACTTTTGAAGGTTAGCATTTTGACTTACTTGCAAATTTCAGAAAAAAATATATGAATAAGCGAATATTTGCTTCTCATACCTTCCACTTTCACCACAGTGTCTAAATCTAAGTGGTTTTCATGAATTTAACCAATTGCTGCACACAGTATTCCTCGAAGGTCTTCTATTTTTCTGAAAATAAGTTTTAGTTAACCTAACTTTTTTCAACGACACTTTCCCAGTTCCCTTTAAACTATTCACCTAATTACTACTATTAAACAAAAACTTACCCATTTTAGAGAATCTACTCTCTAAATCTGAATTAGTAGAAAACTACTAATTGGTAGTAGTTTTCTACTAATTCAAATAGCGCCGATTCGTTTACTGGTAATTAGTAAGAATCTACTAATTCAATGTGTAAGAATAACTGACTAAATGAATTAGTAACTATATGTACTAAAGGAATCGGTAATGCTACTACTAAATGAATTGGTAAATGTATGGCTGGTTACTATTTCAAAGGGTAGTCTCAAGTAAATTTAAAAACTGTTTTTTCCACGAAGAGAAGTTTATTCAAATATATTATTCTATTATTAAAGTTGAATTGGGTCCGATTAAAAAACAAGTTAGTTCAATCCAAATTGAAAACATGTTATTGTAATAATTAAAACTATAGAATATTAATAATCTTAAAAGGTTTTACAAGACAAAAACAACTGCGAAGTCGTAACTGTTTTTCCTTTTTTTTATTTTTTATTTATTGACGTAATTTATAACCCAAAAACAGGAATATTCCTGATGACTGGGTTTACAATCTTAGTATCTTATTCTATATTCGCTTCGCTTTAATTACACTTATAATTTCCTAATGAACCTATGGTTATACATGTAAGTTGTAATTCTTGTAGTTGGTACAGAATACTTATTGAGCTTCATTGCAGCCTTTAAAAATAAAAATTCACTTTATTATTCTATTGTTGTTTTTAATCACAAGAAAAAAAAACTTTTAATTTCGTAAGTTAGCTGCAGTTTTACATGTAAGTTACCGGTTATGTGATTGGTACAAAATACATCTTGAGCTTTTGTGTAAATTCTTGCAGCGTTTCACTTTAGCTGGATAAAACTATTAAAATATAATATAATGCTTGGTGGGGAGCTTTGTAAGTTTGCACCATACAATGTACGGCTTTACAGTTGTACACTTGTCTTTGATTGATTCCGGATACCCTCTACTTCCTTAGACACGTTACTAGCATCCTAGAATACAACATTTTTATTACATACTTTTAATTAGTGTATCATGGTTAATTATTATTACAGTATAGCCAAATGAAGAAATCATACCTGAAAAAAACATTCCCTGACAATTTCAAGTTCTATCCAGATATGTCAAGTTTTTTTTAAAATAATTTTTTATAGTACGGAGCCATTAAAATATTTCTCTTTTTTTTAATCGACTCGGAATAAGTCCTCAGTTTTGCGAGTTTATTATAAATTTGTTTTCAGTTTCTGGGGATTGAATCAATATTTTTAATTTAGGAATCTTTAACAAATTATATTACAAGATATTCTCAAATATATTAGCACCATTAAATACTTAAATAACCAAATAATACTAAAAACATAATCAATAATTTCTTAAATTTGTCTATTAAGTCTGATAAGTTAAAGTCTGATAGTTGACAGTTAAATTTTGAACTAAAAAAGATTAGCTTTCGACCAAAAATGGAATAGTTAAAACAAATTAATTTTCCAGAGAAAAAAACTGTTTGAACTAAAATGATGAATCTTTTACTGAAATAAATGAATTTTTAACAAAAGTGTAACGTTTAACCGTGTAGTTTATTATCTTCAATCATAAAGATGACATTCCAACTAAAATTATGAATACCTAACTGGAATACTTACATTTTCCACTAAAAAGATAAAGTTTCAAACAAGAAGATTAATTTAGAAACATAAAGAATGATTTCATACAAAAAATACGTATTTTGAAGAAAATAGAAGAAATTTCAACTGAAAAAGACAAACATTCAACCAAATTAATGAATTTTCAGTTTAAAAAATTAATTTTCCAGAAAAAAGCACATTTTTAGCCAAAGTGTTAAATTTTCAACTAAAATGGTGAACCATTGACTGAAATAGTTGAATTTTCAACTAAAAATTATAATTTTTCCACCTGAAATTGAATGATTTGATTTCAAATTTTATATTATGTTAAACTAAACAGATGGATTTTTAAATAAAATGTTAGAATATTCGACTGGAATAATAACATTTTCAGTTTCAATAAGAATTAATTTTCTGTTAAAGTAAAAACGAATTTTCAACAAAATAGCTCACTTTTTAACCGAAGAGATACATTTTTTATTAAAATGATGAATCTTGCACAAAAAAATTAATTTTAAACAAAAGAGTTCAGCTTTTAACTCATTAATTAAATTTGTATTCCAAAAAAGATAAATTCTGAACGAAAATTTAGTAGTTGACATAACAAATATTAATTTTTAAACAGAAACAGTTGAACTCGACAAAAAAACTACTTTTCAAAATGATTTGAATTTTCAACTTGAAAAGATTTTTCAGTCAAGCGAGAGAAAAAATTGTAAACAAGCTGTTGAGTTATCAATGGAGAAAATGAATATTTGAATCTTGAACTAAAAACGCTTTAAATTATGTGGATACTTTTATTTTAACGTATCCGCGGTTTAACAGTATAAGGTGGTTCAAAAAAGAATTTTTTAAAGACAAAAGAGTGTTAGATTCTGTTTAAAATTTAGGTTAAATAATAATTTGTGCCTTAGTAAAACTAGATCTGATGATTATAAAGGATGCCTCAAAACCGTAAGTTTAAAACATGATAAAATACTTTAAAATCTTCTTTAAAACAACCTCTTTATCCGTAACAACAACTAAATGAAAATTTTCAACCCAAAAATCCGACTCAGAAGTTGTAAATTGATTTAAAAAAAATTTTGAACATGTACGTATCTTTTAATGTACGTTGAGTGAGTTTTCTGCAAGTTAGAGATAAAAATTAGAGCCTTTCTCAAACTGTTAGTTGATTACGATATGGTACGTCGACTTTCATGTAACATAGTCTGCTATCAATATTATGTTTGAAAAAATCATGCTGACTGGAAATTACTATTTATAAAAAGTATATAATTTTCAATTTTCGATAGACACTAGAATCTTTATTAAAACAAATAATTTTACATTCACTTGTTGTTACGAATAGAAGAATTGTTTGAAATAAGACTATTATTCAACTTTTACCCTGTTTGAAGCAACATTTTTAAGGCAGCACTTATAGAAATTTGGAATTTCCCGACCGAGTTCTCCGAGGCTAGAGGTATACTTTATTAATTTTCTCTTTATTATTAAAAATTCAAAAGCGGTTTTGACTGAGGAGAAACTTATTGTACAAAGCTAACAATCAGTTATAGCATTGATTTAAATAGAATATGTAATAATAATTTACATTCGGACATTTGGACAACTCCAGCGCACTCTTGAAGGTTAGCATCTTGACTTACTTGCAAATTTTAGAAAAAAATATATGAATAAGTGAATATTTGCTTTTTTTACCTTCCAGTTTCGTTACAGTGTCTAAATCTAAGTGGCTTTTAAGTATTTTAGCCAATTCTTGCACACTGTATTCCTCGAAGGTCTTGAATTTTTCTGCAAATAAATTTTAGTTAACCTAACTTTTGATCAGAATCCACTTATTCACAAACTCTGGAACATTTTAGGAACGAACAATAGCTATAGTTATTCTAACCAATTTCACGAGTTCACATTTCGGCTGCATTGGAGAAATGGATGGTGTATTGACAAAACATTAACCTTTTTTAATTAAAACTCAAAAAACAGCAGAATGTATTTTAAAAATTGTTAAATTATGTTTCCTTAGCAATTCATTTCTACTCTTCGAATTAGTAAGTTGTTACTACTAAACAGATTAGTAGAATACCCTTTCTAATTCATTTAGTAACATAAATCTTACCATTTCATATAGTAGAAAGTGATAAAATTACTACTTTAACAGTCAGATACAATGCTACTTATTGAATTAGTAAAATTTCTACTAATTCGGATGTAGAGAGTAGGATAAATGATTTATCCTGCAATTTATTGCAGTTATAACCCACTCTTTGCCATCAGAATCCGCTTATTCACAAGCTTCGGAAAAATTTGGGAACAAAAAATAGCTATTGTTATTCTACCTAATTTCACGAGTTCACATTCTGGCTGCATTGAAAAAATATATGGTGTATTGACAAAACATGATCCTTTCTTAAAACTCAAAAAACAGCAGAATGTATTTTAAAAATTATTAAATTATGTTTCCTTAGCAATTCATTGCTACTCATTGAATAAGTAAGTTGCTACTACCAAGCAGATTAGTAGAATACCCTTACTAATTCATTAATTAATATATTATATTTCACTAATTTAACAGTCAGATACAATGCTACCAATTAAATTAGTAAAATTTCTACTAATTTGGATTTAGAGAGTAGATTTGTACTAATTACCAATAAACGAATCGGCACTATTTGAATTATTAGAAAACTACTACCAATTAGTGGTTTTCTACTAATTCATATTTAGAGAGTAGCACTTTACGCCGATGATGTTTCATAATTTGTTATATCAATTCGTTAAAAAAACCCGTTTTTATCCATAAGTGTATATGTGAAGCGGAGAAAATGCATGAGTGTATGATCGCTCGCGAATTGGCCGTTCATTATTAATTGCACTTTATACGTATAGATTGTAGCGCTCTTTGGTGCTGTTGATGAGCATCCACGTAAAATGTGCGCATGCAAGCACTCTTTCACAAACTCAGTAGTTCATAAAACATTCTGCTCAAGTACGATACCTGTAGGTGGAGCGAAGCATATAATTAGTAATTACATCCGCGAGTCAGTGTCGTGGTGTTGTGTTGTTTGTGTACATACTACTCTGGGATGTTACAAGTTCAGTGCATTAGTTTGCCTAAAAGGTTTGTACCATCAGTCTCTAAATTTACCCTCTTCATCCCCCAGTCTCACTGTATATACATATATACGCACGTTCCTCTCCCTTTCTTTCTGCTTTCCTCCTTTTGCCCCTCTTTCTCACACATATGCACCCATTTTTCACATATATACCCACTTGCAACATATGCACTTAAAACCACCACTAGTGGTGCTTTTTATGATTAACGATCGGAAATTTGTTCCAATCGACACAAAAATAAATCGATTTTTTCTGTCTTTAAAATGACATTTAGAGGTGGCGTGAGCCCCATGAAGTTTAACAAGTATTTTCCATAAGGGGGTGATTATTAATATTCAAACACCAGCATTTTAATCTGGAAATACTTTCAGCATATAATCTTTTATAAACGGAATAAAACAGTATTTCAGATACAAATTTCAAATTTATTCATTGATTTAAAATAAAAAAGATGTCTTTTCTACTATAGAAGATGGCTGTTCAGCAAAATACTTGAATTTAAAAAAAAAGAATTAAATTTTTGACATAATAGTTGAATTTTCAACCAAAGAATATAAATTCCCAACAAAAAGTGTCATAGTTTATATTTCAATCAAAAAACATGAAATTTATTAAAAAAACATGTTTTTAAAACCAAAAAAACGAATTTTCAACAAATTAAGATTTTTCACTAGATAAAGAAAATGTTACCTACATTGTTGAACCTTCAAGCCAAAAGACGAATTTTCTCTACAAAAATTGAATTTACAAACCAAAAATATGACTTGAGCAAAAAATTATTTTTCCACAAAGCTGATGCTTTTTTACCCAACAAAAATGAAATTTTAAACCAAGCGAATTATTATGTTTATCAAAAAAGGAGAATTTTCAACTAAATAAGATTAATCTTGAAAAATGAGGAAAGTTACATTTTCAATTAAAAAATTAATTTTGAACCAAAAACAGACTTTTCCTTAAACAGTTAAATTTTCAACCAAAGACGTAAACCTTCAATCAAAAATATAAATTTTTATTTTTAATTTTCAACAAAATTGTTAGACTTTCAACCAAAGAGATGAATTTTCAACTAAAAATATAACTATTCAAAAAAAAAATGATTTCTTAACAATGATATTCAACCAAATCTTTCAAATAAAATAATTGAATACTCAAGCAAAGAAGAATTTTTAACCAAAAAGTTGCATTTTCATTAAGAAAAAAAGAAAAATTTCTACCAAAGCAGATGAATTTATAAATCAAAAAGATAAATTTATAAAAAATAGTTGAATTTTCGGTTAAAAAAGACTTAAGTTGACTTTTCACGATCAAAATATGAATTTAAAAAAAAAAAATTAGTTTCTACGAACAAAATTGAATTTTTCATCCAAAATGAGGAATTTTTTCAACCAAAATGCATGAATTTTTAACGAAATAGTGAAGTAAAAGTAAATTTTCTACGAAATAGTTTAATTGAAACAAAACAGTAGAATTTTCAACCCTAAGTATGACTTTAAAAAAAAATAGTTTTATTTTCAACCAAACAATTGCATTTTTATCCAAGAAAGATGAAATGTCTCTTAAAACAGATGAATTTTTAAAATAAAAAAAAAAATTTCGAAAGAATAGCTGAATTTTTACCAGAAAAGATTTCAGTTCTCTTTTCAACACCAAAATATTAAATTTAACCAAAAAGTAAATTTTCTACATATTAGTTAAATTTTCAACAAAACAGCAGAATTTTCAACCAAAAAATATGACTTTTCAACAAAATTGTTGAATTTTGAACAAAAAAGTTGCATTTATATTCAAGAAAGATGGAATATTTCTTTGAAAACATATGAATCCTAAATTTTTTTCTAAATAATTGAATTTTCATCCAAAGGAGATTCCAGTTCATTTTCCCACACCAAAATAAGAATTGTAAACTATAAGTTAATTTGTGCTTAATAGTCGAATTTTCAACCAAAAAGTAGGACTTTTTAACAAGATTGTTAAATTTTCGACCAAAAAGTTGCATTGTCCAAGCTAAATAAAAAATTCTGAAAAAATAGGTGAATTTTTTAATAAAAATGACAAATTTTCAAAAAAAGAGTTGAATTTTTATCCGGAAGGATTTCAATAGACTTTTTTCTACAGAAAAATATAAATTTCAAATAAAAAGTAATTTTTCTAGGAAATAGTTGAATTTTCAACAAAACAGTTGCATTTTTGTCCAAGAAAGATGCAATTTTTCTACTAAAAAAAGATGCACTTTTAAATTAAAAAGACATATTCTCAGAAAAGATATTTTTCATCCAAAAAAGATGTCAGTTGACTTATCAGCAACAAAATGTGAATTTTGAATAAAAGGTTAATATTACTCGAGAAGAGTTGAATTTTGAACCCAAAAAGACGAATTTTTAACAGAACAGTTAAATTTGCACCAAAAAAATTATGCGTTTTTAAAAAAATTGTTCAATTTTCAACCAAATAATGATATTTATAGGATCTTTTGTAAATGGAATGAAACAATATTTCAGATACAAATTTAAAATTCTCGAATTTATTTATTTTAAACAAAAAAATGACTTTCCTACTATAAAAGATGATTTCTGAACGAAATACTTGAATTTTCAACAATGTTATTAAATTTTCAACAAAATTATTGAATTTTCAACCTAAAAAGATTAATTCTCAACAAAAAAGTATAATACTTGATATTTCAACCAAAAAAGATGAAATTTCATTTTAAGAAATTAATTTTAAAACCATAAAGACGAATTTTCAACAAATGAAGATTTTTCAGTCATGAAAACAAAGCTTTTCCTAAATTGTTGAAGCTTCAAGCCAAAAAACGAATTTTCTGTACAAATATCGAATTTTCAACCAGAAAATATATGAATTGTCCGGAAAAAATTAATTTTCAACAAAATAGTTCAATTTTCAACCATCGAGATAAACCTTTCTTAACAAAGTTTTTCAAACGAATTTTTCAAAGAAAATAGTTGAATCCTCAAGCAAAGAAGATTACTTTTCAACCAAAAAATAGCATCTTTATCCAAGAAAGATGAAATTTCTACTCGAACAGATAAATTTTTTGATTAACGTGACGAATTAAAAAAAAAATATAAGTTTTGAATAAGAAGTAAATTTTTTACGAAATAGTTGGATTGAAAAAAACAGTTAAATTTTTGACCAAAAAGAATAAATTTTTGACAAAATCGAGTGCGAAGCAAAAGACACGTGATGAGAATGTATTCGTTAAAGCCTCAGGAGATTAAACAAAAGAGAATTCACAATCACAAATTACAGTTGTGGATGCTCAAACTCGCGAGCAAAGAATTGCGAGCGCATTAGATGTTTAAATGTTTAAAATATGTTTCCCTCTAATGTTTATTTATCGTTTGTTCATAACTGAAAAGGCAGAACAAAGTTAAATATTTCAGAAGAGACCGCAACTTTCTAGCGCTTAGCTAAGAGAAAATAGTTATAAACTGTAATAAATTGTTCAAACAACTATTTTTATCAACTTGCATTAATTATTACCTCACTCAGTGAAAAGTGGGAAAAAATTAGAAGTTTTAGAAAGAAACATGTAACTATCTGGCATTAATATAGATGAAGATAGTTATTAACAATAATAATTTGTTTAAACAATTATTATTGCTGAACCTAAATAATTATCAAGTCACTCAAAGTGAAAAATAGACAAATAGTTTAAAATTTCAGAAAAAACCGCATCTTTCTACCATTAAGCAAAGAGAATATTATTAACAATAATAATAAATTGTTTGAACAATATTGTTGTGGAATTGAATCAATTATTACTTTACTCTAATTGAAAAATGGATAAAAGTTTCAAAAATCAGGAAAACCGCAACTATCCAGTATTAGTTAATATAGAAGAAGATAGCTATAGAAAATAATAATTTGTTTAAACAATTATTTTTGCTATTTTAAAATGAACATCAACACACTCCAAGTGAAAAGTGAACAAAAAGTTGAAAATTTCAGAAAAAACCGCAATTTCTAGTATTATTCAAAGATAATATTATTAATAATAATAATAAATTGCTTAAACAATTATGTTTGTTAACATTGATAAACTCTCCCTAATTAAAAATTGGGCAAAAAGTGGAACATTTAAAAAAAACCCGCGACTTTCTGTCTCCATTCTAAAAGAAAATTGCTAAAAACAATCATAAATTGTTTAAAAAATTAAATATAAACATCTGATTATCAGTATGAAGTAGTCTTTAATGTATCGAAAACAATTGACATTAAAAAAGCCGCAAAAAATAAAAATTAGCGTCAAAAACTCGCAAAACCCATTTTTTTCATTTATGGGGGTTTTTTGGGACCCTATAAAACAGACTTATGGGGTGATATTTGAAAAGTAATAATTTATTCGTATTCTATGGCTAATTGTGAAAAGAAATGTTAAGTTCCGACTCGATTTATCTAATATTGAGGATTTCGAATAAAATGTACATAACGTCTTTTTTTTCTTATGGGAAATACGTGTTAAACTTCATGGGGCTTGCGCCATCTTTGAACATCATTTTTTTTAAATTGATTGATTTGTGTTTGGATTAGAATAAATTTACGGGCATTATTCATAAAAATTCGGAGAAAAAAATTTCCAATGCATTTTTGGACCACCCTCATAAGCACCCACTTGCAACATATGCACTCACTTGCCACATGGTTCCCGACCATGAGTTCTATAGCCAAGTGTACAAACAGGCACATGCAAATGTCGCACTCACCCTTGGACAAAAAGGAGCACAAACAGTAAACATACCCTTTCTATACTCTTCGAAACCTCATCCACTCGAACGTAAATTAAGTTCATTATACTAACCGAAATCTGAATAAGTCATAGTGTCCACTTTAATTTGGAATAATGGACAGGGCATGAAAATTTAATTATGCCTTTTGGTCGGGAAGGAGAGGAGCCAAGCCACCCTCCAAAGTGTTAGAGTGCAGAAGAGAAACTCGTTTATGATCGGCTGTAGTAAAATTCTTTAGACACTTTTCATTGACATTTTAAGGTGCTTCAAACGAGTCAGTTTCTAGAATAATACAAAATGCGGCCGCAAGGAGGAATTGTCTGAGGTGATATTTTTACCACACAATCCAAAGGCTTATACATGAGCATGGACAGAGCCTTTTTTTCGAAAAATGTTTTGTTTTTTTTTTTTTTTGTTAATTGAAGATATGCTGAATTTTCTGCGCCTGAAAACGGTCAACGCGCCACTGGGAATGCACCCATGGTGAGCCGAAAATAGGCGCTCACAGTTTCAAAGTGCGTTTCAATTAACAAAACAAAAAACAAGACCATTTTTCGAAAAAGGGGCTCTAGTCATGCACGTGTATGATC
>CAKNXH010062412.1:39568-53113 GCA_932178445.1 Andricus quercusramuli
GTTGATTCCGTGAACAGAAATTGAGTCTATTCATTGAAAAATCGCCAAACTCTGATTTTGTTTATGAAAATTGTTTAAACAATTATCAAAAAGCATCTATTCTTAATCAATGTTAATGGAACATTTATTTATCTCAAATGTTATACAAAATCCATCAATTTCAATGAGCTAAACGTTACCAATCCCAAAAAATGACTTTTCTTCATTAATTTGTTTATAATAAAATAACAATTTTTCCAAATTATTCTAACTAACTGTAAATCACTAAATACAAATTACCAATAAGAATTCATTTTTCAGTTTTATTTGTTTATTTATTCTTAAGGTTATATAAATACAAATTTCTAATGTATAATTTATGTTGAAATTAAAAAAGATTTTGATTTTAAATAAAAAAGAGTGGAATTCGTCCAAAAAGACGATTTTTCAACAAAATAGTTGAATCCTCAACCAAAGAAAATTAATTTATAATCAGACGTATTTTCAATTTGAAAAAATGAATTTCTTACCAAACGAGATGGAATTTTTTAAAAAAATATTCAATTGTTTTTATTGAAAAAAAATCAATTTTCAACCAAATAGATTAATTTTGAACGGAAAAAGTAATAGTTGATATTTCAGTCCAATAAGATTTTAATTTTAAAATGAAAGCAAATGAATTTATCCAAAAAAGACGAATTTTCGACTAACATGGTTCAATCCTTAATCAAAACAAATTAATTTTCAAAAAATATATTTTCAAAATAAAAATGTTAAATTTTCAACCAACAAGATGGATTCACGACGAGAAATTTAATATTTGATATTGAAACTAAAAAATATTTTAATTTTAAATAAAAAAGAGTGGAATTCGTTCAAAAAAAGAATTTTCAACAAAATAATTGAATGCTTAACCAAAAAAGATAAATTTTCAACTTCTTTAATTTTTATCTAAAAAAGACGATTTTTTTACAAAATATTTCCATTTCATTATATGAAAATATGAATTTTCAACAAAAAAGTTAATTTTTAACAAATCAGTTCACCGTTTATCCAAGTAGTTGAATTGTCAACCAAAAATATTAATTCTGAACGAAAAATCTTTTTTGGTTAAAAATTTATCGACTTGGTTGAAAGTTGAACTACTTTGTTAAAAATTCATTTTTTTTGGTTAAACATTCATTCCTCTGGTTGCAAATTTGACTATTTATTATTAAAAATTTGTTTTCTTTTGGCTGAAAATTCGTTTCTTTCTCAGTTAAAAATTAATTTGTTTGAACTGAAAATGTAAATATTTCATATTTGGTTGAAAATTCATATTTTTTGATAAAAATTCAACTATTTATTTAAAAATTAACTAGTAGAATAGGAATTCAAAAATAAAAAAATCATATGTTCGAGTTGAAAAGTCAACTGCTTTGTAGATAAATCGTCTTTTTGGTTAAGGATTTGACTATTTTGTGAAAAAAATGATTTTGTTAGAAATAAACTGGTCGAAAATAATTTTTTTTCTTGTTAAAATGTAATTTTTCAAACTGTAATTTTAACTATTCCATTTTTGGTAGACAACTTATGTTTTTAGTTCAAAGCTTAAACATTTTATTGAAAATTTATTTTTTGTAGAAAATTAATCTTCTTGGTTGAAAATTCATTTTTGTAGGTTGAAAATTCAGCTTATTCAATTATTTTGTTGAAAATTTGTCCTTTCGGATTGAAAATTAATTTTTCATTGTAGAAAAATATTTTTTTTTTGTAAAAAATTCAATGTCTCTTTGTTGAAAATAAAATTTTTAGTTGAAAATTCAACTATCTTCTAAAAAAATAGTTTTTTTTTTATTGAAAATTCAACTATTTCTCAAAAAGACGGCTATTTCGTTGAAAATTTGTCTCTTTTGTTTAAAATTTTCACCATTTGGAACTCTTCTGTTATGGTTGGAAATTTAACTGTTTTGTTAAAAATTCGTTCCTTTGGATTAGATATAAAGATTTCATTGTAGAAACCAGTTAAATTTTCAACAAAAAAGTTGATTTTTGTTGAAAATTCAATTGGCTTCGAAAAAATTCGTCTTTTTGGATTGAAAAATAAACTATTTAGTTAAAAGTTCAACTATTTTGTTGTTGATGCAACTATTTGGTTGAAAATTAATTTTTTTTATTAAACGTGTTTAATATTTAATTCAATATGAATCTACAATTATTTTATTCAGAAGAATTCATTCCCCTATTATTCCCCTATTTTCGAATCCATAAAATAAAGAAAAAATTGAATCAATTGAATTAAAATTTAAAAAAAAATTAAATAAAAGTATAATGCGAAATAAAATCGCACAATTTCTTTCGTAATCACTTTTCTCCTCACAGAAGATTTTCTAAAAAAAAGCACTGAAAACTTAAAGTCAATAGGATCTTTCTTCAAGAATATAAGCGTGCAAAGTGCAAAGCAATCTGAGAATAACACTTGATTCCCTCGATATAAATGAACGTCGTTTATTTATTGAATTTGCAGATCCGATAGGGGGATTAAAGGAAGAGAAGAAAGAATGTGGAAGCCTCAAGTCTTTAGCCAATTGAAACAAACATCCGTTTCGCGAAATTACTTTCCATACCCACAGTGCACTCGGTGTATGCAAAGAGGGTATCAACACTTGTGAAAACTCAGTACCGCGAGAAGAAACGGAAGAACGGAAGTAAAAGAAGAAAGGAAAAAAAGGAAACAAAGAATCATGAAAGGTAACTTCCGTGGTTTACTTGAGTTGATTTATACGATCAGTGAAACGAGTGTACATAAGGGCTCATCCTTCTACGAATTACTCGTATATCTGCGCACTCATCCAGTCTCGAGATAATAATAATTAACTTTTCATTTCATCCTCTTTTATACGCTCTCAACGATCTTTTTTTAGTTAAAAGTGTTAATTAAATAAGAAATTTGAATAATATTTATGAAAAATTATTTAATATTATATTGTGCATCAAGGAAGCGAAGTAGTCTTTCTACGGCCGAGCGTGTGTTTGCAATAACTCAGCTTCGTCTCGTTCTTGCAAGTTGACGCTCGGCCGTAGAAAGAAATGTTATCTAATAAGAATTTGGTTCCTATCTCTAATTGGTTCCGAGTTATAACTCTTCAAAGAAACCCAAATTTAAAAAAATGGGTCCAAAAATCAAATTCGGAAATTAGTGTCAGTACTTTAGAACTTGTTAATTTTATGAAAAAATGTTCCGGATAGCATTTAAAGTAGACGAAAATTCGAGTAATTTGTCGCTTCTGTCGTCATTGTTCTTGTTCTTCTTGCAGTTGCTGTTCTGGTCGTTATTGCTGCCATTGTTGTTGTCGTTGTTTTTTTTATTGTCCTTGTTGTTCTTGTCCTTATCTTTGTCGTCGTTGTTGTTGTCATTGCTGTAGTTGAATTGTCGTTGATGTAGTCGTTGCTGCTGTCGTTGTCGTCTTTATACTCGATAACATTATTTACTGGAGTAAATTTTTGTGTGTATGACCAAACAAATAGTATTAACCAGACATTGAATAATGAGTCTAGAAAATAAGACAAGTACAAAGTATGGAGAATTATGAATTAAATTATATTTTCCATTAATTTATACGCCTTCAACGATCTTTTTGTAGTTAAAAATATTAATTAAATAAAAAATTTTAATGACATTCACAAAATATTATTTTAATAGTATATTGTGTATTAGATGAAGCGAAGTAGTCTTTCTACGGCCGAGCGCGTGTTTGCAATAACTCAGCTTCGCCTCATTCTTGCAAACTCACGCTCGGCCGTAAAAAGCGATGTTATCTAATAAGAGTATAGTTTCTATCTCTAATTGGTTCCGAGTTATAACTCTTCCAAGAAACCCTAATTTTCAAAAAAGAGGATAAAAACTCAAAATCTGAAATTAGTATCAGTACTTTTGAACTTGTTAATTTCATGAAAAAATATTCTAGATATTAATTAAAGTAGAGGAAATTCCGAGAAATGTAAAAAACGCAATGACCTGTCCGTAAAAGGTTATAAGTTATGGACAGAAGGGTGACCCTTATGTTTCGCTTTTCAAATTTCTTTGATCTCACTCCTAATTTTTTTTTGGAATGCAAAAAAAAATCTCCAAATTCGAACCAAATCGATTAATATTTAGGAGTGGCGCAAAGGCCGTGAAGTTTCCTATTGATTTAATATGGGAAAAAGGCAGCTTTTTGTAAATTTAATATTTAAAGGGAATAAATAAATGAAATATCATACACATAATTACGTATTCCAGTATATTATTCAGAATTCGTCAGAGAATAAAAATCAACTATTTATTTTTGAGGTGAGTGACTTTAAGCCACTTTTATGGGTCCCCACCATAAGTGACAAATTTGAATTTTACGTTAAATTGTGGTTAATTAACACTTTTAAAGCTTTTTTTTATAAATAATCATTAATCGTTAATTGAGGAATGCCCAGTCATTTTTGATCTAATTCTCAATTATTTAAACAACTTTATTTTGTTTAAACATTTGTTTCTTCAGGCAAGTTGCCACAGAACGTGTTTTTGAGACCTTATGAGCTCTCCAGTTAATGATAACAATAAAATAATATCATTAAATAATTGTCCAATTATTTAAATAATACATATTTGTTCAAGCTTGTAGTTTACCTAAAAAAGAAATGAGAAACATTTTATCTGAGTGAATTTTCGAAAGATTTGAGTATTTATATGTACTAATTTGTTTTCTTGCAATACTCATAAACGTTTAAACAAATTTAAATTGTTTAAACAGTTTTATTTTGTTCCAAGATTTTCTTTTTGCCATCTTGAAAATATTTGTAGGTACCACTTTGTTTTTTAAGAATATTCTCGAATGTTTAAAAAAATTGAAATTGTTCCAAAAATGTATTTTATTTTACTGTGTTGATGTGTTTTTTATCGGCAAAGAGGGCAAAATGCGTTTTCACATTCTAACCATAATCAGAATGTATTAGTTTTATGAGAAAACTGACTATCGCTCGTCGTTGTTTTTGTCACTGTCGTTGTTGTAGTTTTTGTCATCATTGTTGTTGTCGTAGTCTTTGTTGTCTTTCTTTGTCCTTTAATTGTTGTTATTGTTCTTGTTATTGATCTTGTTATTGTTCTTGTTATTGTTCTTGTTCTTGTTCTTGTTATTGTTCTTGTATTTGTTGTTGTTTTCGTTGATTTGGTTCTTGTCGTTGTTGTTTTATTCGTTGTTTTGTTGTTGTCGTTACTGTTGTCGTCGTTGTTGTTGTAGTAGTTGTAGTTTTCGTTCTTGTTGCTCTCATTGTTGTCGTTCTTGTTGTTGTCGTTGATTTGATTCTTGTCGTTGTTGTTTTATTCGTCGTTTTGTTGTTGTCGTTACTGCTGTTGTCGTCGTTGTTGTTGTAGTAGTTGTAGTTGTCGTTCTTGTTGCTCTCATTGTTGTCGTTCTTGCCGTTGATTTGGTTCTTGTCGCTGTTGTTTTCTTCGTCCATTTTTGTTGTCGTTACTGTTGTCATCGTTGTTGCTGCAGTAGTTGTAGTTGTCCTTGCTGTCGTTTTTGTTGTCGCTGTTGTTATTGTACTTTTTGTTGTCATTGTTATTGTCGCAGTCGTTGTTGTCGTTCTTGTTGCTGGCATTGTTGTCGTTCCTGTTGTTGTCATTGATTTGATTGTTGTCGCTGTTTTTGTTGTTGTTTCTGTTGCTGTTGTTGTAGTATCTGCTGTAACTGGTGTTATTGTACTTTGTATCGTCATTGTTGTTGTCGCAGTCATTCCTGTTGTTGTCGTTGATTCTGTTCTCGTTATTTTGTTGTTGTTGATGTTGTTATCATTACTTTGGTTGTTGTTGTCGTTACTGTTGTCGTCGTTTTTGTTGTAGTAGTAGTTCTTGTTGTCGTAGTTGTTTTTGTTGTAGTAGTTGTTGTTGTCATAGTTGTCCTTGTTCTTGTTGTTCGTTAATCACCTTTTTTTACCATCGGTTATGGTTTCAACTACCCAAAAATATACAAAGAATCAAAAATTCCATTTTGCGGTCAAACTATGCAAGATACAAAAAAACTGATTTCACCAAAAATGTTCACCCAAACAAGATCTATATATTTTTTTTTAATCATTTTTTGATAGGACGCATAATTTTACTTTATATCATGAAAAATTGTTTCAAAAATTTTTCACATAAAATTTTTAGAAAAACACTAGCTACGAAAAAGATGAGTTGATAAAAAATTCTTTAACCAAAAAAGATCTACAAATGTATTACAATTCATTTTTTGATAAGACGCATAGCTTTTATTTTCATCGTAAAGAATAGCATTGAAAAAACATTAAAATTTTTGGAAAAGCGACACAAGATACGAAGAATAACATTAAAATAAAATATAAATTTTCTTGCAAAAACAACACAAGGTACAATAAAATGTTGCATAACAAAATTTTTCACCTAAATTAGATCTAAAAATTTAAAAATTTTATTTAAATTTTTTAGTTGGGATTTTTTAACAAAATACACGAATTTTCAAATCAGTATTTGAATTTTCAGCTGAAAAAGATAAATTTTCAACAAAAAATGAAAAAGTTAACCTTTTAGTGAAAGAAAGTAATTTTCAAGAAAAAAGCGAATTTTCAACGAAGCAGTTTTTTCAACAAAACAAAGGATATTAGTTGCTGAATATGAATAGCCAGTTGAACAGTGATAAAAATGATAGGCAATTATTGTAACGAAAGCGGAAATTACTTATCCATATCGCATCCGAACACTCTTAATTTAATTTACGCAACACGGAAAAAAATAAATAAACCGGAATTGGCAATTACGAAACTTTTTATTTACAAAAAGAATCTTCTATGTTCAGGGTAACAAACTTAAAAATATTTTTTTTTTACTTTAGCTGCTCCTAAATATGCAAGATTTTTTTTTAACAATCAGAATCTATAATTTTATAAACTTTAATTGAACAATATTATCATTAAATTTTGAATTGAAAAATAATTTTACTTCTTTGATGATTTTTATAAATAAATAAAACCTTAAAAGTTTCCTATCAGAAATTCTATATTGAAGTTATGCAAATTGTAACACAAGGTGGCTGCAAAGAGTAGAATATTGATTGAAAATTGAATTTTCAATAAAATAGTGCAATTTGCAACAAAGATGAATTTTCAACTGAAATGATGAATTGCGACAAAAGAAATAAAAGCTGTTTTTTTTTATTTTTCAACCGAAGAAATGAACTTTTTACAACAACAAAAATTTTTTTACAAAGTGATACAACTCTTATCGAAGTAATTGAATTCTCAACAACAACAAAATTAATAATTTTCAACAAAACAATTTAACTGTTTTGTAAAGAAAAATTTTAATCAATTTTTTGTCATAAAAATGTAGCTATTGCATTTTTGGTTAATTTTTTTTCAGTTTAAAAATTCGATGATTTGATTAAAAATTTATGTGATTTGTTGAAAATTCGCCTTTTTTGGTACAAAATTAATCTTCTTGGTTAAAAATTAAACTATTCGACCAAAAATGTATTTATTTTGTTGAAAATTTGTTTTGATTGAAAATTAAATTATCAAGTTGAAACTTTGAACGATTTGTAGAAAGTTCGTCTCTTTGGCTTCAAAATTCAACATTTTGGATGCATTTTTTTCCTCATTTACTTAAAAATCTTTCTTGGTTGAATATTCAAGTCTTTTTGCAAATTCGTTTTTTTTTATTCGAAAATTTATCTCTTTTGGTAAAAATTTCATCCTTTTTGCTCAAAAATGTAACTGGTTGAAAATGGATCCGTTTTGATTGAGGATTCAACTATTTTGTTGAAAATTTCTCTTTTTGGTTAAAATATCACCTATTACGTTTTTTGTTCAAAATTTATCTTTTTCAGTTGAAAGTGAAACTACTTCGTTAAAAGTTAAACTACTTCGTCAGTTCATCAGGAACAGTAAGATTTACCAAAAAACCCTCCCTCGAAACGCCTTATGCATTTGGAAAAAATTACATAAAATATTGGAAGGGGGGGGGGGGGTGGTGGTAAAATTGACAAATTCCTTATAAAGAGAAGAAAGTCGTACAAAATTAAAAAAAAAATGTTTACGTTATTTATGCATGGCGCCTTTCTGAAAAATTTTAATAATTACAGACCATAGAAGCTAGAGTACGAGTATGCTCTATTTAGGTGCGACCCCACATGTCGTGAAATATAATTTTTTCTGATCGTACGCAGTACACGGCATAATATGAAATAATTGACGCCGACAAAGAAGTCAGTGTTCAAAGTGGTCGTTTGTAAATGCTTATATATACCTAATAATGCGTTCGTTATAAAGTTGTATGTCGTAACTGGGTTAATATGTTGCATGCTCACGACACCGGAAGTGCATTCTGTTCTGCTGTGAAGATCGAAATCCTCGATCACTTACATACTCATCTTTCATCCAACTTTTTATTTCCCTCAAACGAGAGTGAAGATTTACTTTTCGAACCAACTTTTCATCAAATTTCTCACATAGGGAAAAATGGGGCAGACACTTTTTTTTTAATGTCGTTTTTTAATATAAAATTCTTCTTTTTGACAATGTATTAAGTATGGATGGATCGAGAAGTTATTTGGCTACACAATGCCACTGATGATTTTGATTTTCGATGTTTTGTTTATCAATTATTTAAAAAAAAAGATGGAAAAATCTGTTGAGCGAAAAATTGTGGGGCTAAGTCGACACTGTTTTTTAAGTCATTTTTTTTAATTTAAAAAATTTTTGTTGATAAAGTATTCAGTATGGTTGGATCGAGAAGTTAGTTGGCTACACAATGCCACTGATGATTTTGATTTGCGATGTTTTGTTTATCAATTATTTTTAAAAAAAGATGGAAAAATCTGTTGAGCGAAAAATTGTGGGGCTAAGTCGACACTGTTTTTTAAGTCTTTTTTTTAATTAAAATTTTTTTTTTGACAACGTATTGAGTATGGTTGGATCGAGAAGTTAGTTGGCTACACAATGCTACTGATGATTTTGATCTGCGATGTTTTGTTTATCAATTATTAAAGAAAAAAGTGAACTGATGGAAAAATCTGTCGAGTGAAAAATCGTGGGGCTAAGTTGACACTTGACTATAATTTTTTTGTAGAACGAGAAGGAAATTTTTTTGAATTTTTATTATTGTAGCCACCTGAATTCTCGAATGTACGTGATTTTTACGAATTCGCAAAAACTTTCTCCTGAAGATTATCTTTTCAGTTATAAATTTTATTATTTGGTTGAAAATGTAACTATTTTCTTAAAAAGTGATCATTTTTTTGCAAATTCAACTGTTTTATTAAAAATTCGCCTTTTTGAGTTAAAAATTCAACTCTTTTCGTATAATATTAACCTTTGTTTTAAAATTCATATTTTGTTGCTGATAAGTCAACTGAAATCTTTTTGGGATGAAAAATATTTTTTTCTGAAAAGTCTTTTGCAATCCTTTTGGATGAAAATTCAACTCATTTTTGGAAAATTTGTCTTTTTGATTCGAAAATTCACCTGTTTTAGTAGAATTTTCATTTTTCTTGATCAATGCAACTTTTTTTTGGAAAATTTAACAATCTTGTTAAAAAGTCATATTTTTTGGTTGAAAATTCGACTATTTAGCAGAAAATTAACTTATAGTTTACAATTCTTATTTTGGTGTTAGAAAGTGAACTGGAATCTTCTTTGGATGAAAATTTAAATATGTTTTTGATTTTTTTTTATCTGTTTTAGAAGAAATATTTCATCTTTCTTGAATAAAAATGCAACTGTTCGGTTGAAAATTCAACATTTTTTGTTGAAAATTTGTTTTTCTGATGTCAAAAATAAAAATGCAACTGTTTGGTTTAAAATTCAACAATTTTGTTGAAAAGTCATACTTTTTTGTTGAAAATTCTGCTGTTTTGTTGAAAATTTAACTATTTTGTAGAAAACTTACTTTTCGGTTAATTTTAATATTTTGGTGATAAAAAAAAATCATCTGTTTCAGTACAAATTTTATTTTTCTTGGATAAAAATTCAACTATTTGGTAGAGAATTTCACTATTTCGTTAGAAATTCATCCCTTTTGTTGAAAAAATTCGTCATTTTGGATGAAAAATTCAATTTTGTCCGTAGAAACTAATTTTGTTTTTTCATATTTTTGTCTTGGAAATTCAACAATTAGAAAGAAAATTCAACTATGTGGTAGAATATTTAACTGTTTTGTTGAAGAATCGTTCTTTTTATTCAAAATTAATTTTTTCGAGTGGAAATTTATAACTATTCCATTTTTGGTTGAAAATTAATTTTTTTTAGTTTGGAAATTCAAGTTTTTGGTAAAAAAAATTTATGTATTTTGTTGAAAATTCATTTTTTGGGTTGAAAACTAATTTTTGTAACTTAAAATATAACTATTTTATTGAAAACGAACTTTTTTGTTTAAACTTCATAGTTTTAGGTTGAAAATTCAACTGTTTTGTATAGTGAATAATTCTGTTTTTTATATATCAAAAGTTAATTTTTTGCAATGAAAATTCAACTGTTTCATTTTTGGTTGAAAGTTGATCTTTTAAGATTAAAAAATTAACTATTTAGTTAGAAAATTATTTACTTTTCAAGAAAATTGGTCTTTTTTGGTGATAAAAACTTCTTGGTTGACATTGCAACTACTTGGTTAAAAATTTATGTATTTTGTGGAGAATTCGTATATACAAATTTGAAATTTGAAATTATACAAATATTATTTTATAAATCTATTTAATTATTATGAACAATGTATTTGAACAAATTCAACATTATATTAGTTTATTATAGAAAAAAAAATTGTTATCTAAAAATCGTTGTAATTTATTATTAGAATGACATTAGTAACAAAAAATTGTCATAACTTGAAAATTTATAAACAATTTATGAAGTTATAAACAATTTTTCAACCTATTCAGTTTCATGGGCAGACTAATTTTCGGGCCGACAATATTTACAATTTTTTAAATAATTTGTCTAATAATGTCATGCGAAAAAAACTGATAGCACGATTCGATTTTGTGAGAAAAGAAAATATATATGTAGTTTCATTTTTGTTGAAATTTTTTTTTCAGTTGAGTATTAATTTTTTACCTAAAATTTGACTATTCCATTTTCGGTCAAATGTTGATTTTTTTTAGTAGAAAATTCGTCTTTTGCGGTAGAAAATTAATCTATTTCGTTAAAAATTCATGTTTTTGTTTGAAAATTCCACTATATGGTGAAAAATTAATCTACTGTAGGAAATTTAACAATTTTCTTGAAAATTCATTTGATCGTTGTTGAAAATTCAACTGTTTTGTTGAATATTTGTTTTTTTTTGTAGAACATATTTATTTTTAAAATATTACTTATTATAAAACATTATTGTTGACAATTTTAGAAGTTCTTAGTTTCCTCTTTAAATTCTACTACTTGGTTGAAAGTTGAACTACTTTGTGAAAAATTCGTTTTTCTGGTTGAAGATTAATTTTTGTGACTGAAAATTCAACTATTGGTCTTAGGTAAAAATTTGTCGTTCTTTGTTGAAAATTCATGTTTTTTGTTGACATTTCGTTTTTTAGTAGAAGATCAAGATTCTTGGTTCAAAATCTAACTTTTTGATTGAAAACTGAACTGTTCTGTTGAAAATTTGACTATTTGTTTCTAAACTCATATATTCTGTTGAAGATTTCGCTTTTTGCTTGAAAACTCATCTTTTTGGTTGAAAATCAGTTTCTTTAAATGAAAATTCAACCATCTTTCTTTTAAATTCATTATTTGCTATCAACAATGGAATAGTTTAATTATCAGTTGAAAACATTTATTTTCAATGAAAAAGATCAATTTTCAACGAAATATCTGAAAATTGATTTTTCAGTCACATAAAGGTTTGAATTTTAAATTTAGAAAAGACGCATTTTCAACAAACCAGTTTTATGCTTAACTGAGAAAGATTAGTTTTGAACCAAAAAGTTGCATTTTTAAGTAAAAATATTGTATTTCTATATAAAAATACGAATTTTCAACAAAGTACATAAATTTCCTACCAAAAATGGAATAGTTGAATTTACAACCAGAAGTAAAAAACAAATTTTCAACAAAATAATTCCATTTTCGATCAAATAATTCATGCATTTTGTTGCAAATTCGTCTTCTTTGGTAGAAAATTAATCTCGATTAAAAGTTCATCTTTTTAATTGATAAATTAAGTATTTGGTTAAAAATTTAGCTATTTTGTTGAAAAATCGTCTTTTTGGTAGACGTTAAATCTTTATGTTCGAAAATCAATTTTTTTCGAGAAAAGTAATCTTCCTGGCTGAAAATTGAATTATTTTGTGAAAAGTTAATTTTTTTCAACTAAAAATTAATTTTTTGAACTTAAAATTAACAGAATAGTTCAGTTACTGAACTATTCAGTTGAAAATTAATTTTTTTCAAATAAAAATTAATTTTTTGAACTAAAGATTTAATTATTACATTTTTGGTTGGAAACTTATCTGTTTTAGTTAAAAGTTCAACTGTGTTGTTAAAAATTCAATGTTCTGGTTGAAAATTTAGCTATTTGTTTGAAAATTTATATTTTTGATTGAAGATTCAACATTTAAGTTCAAAGATTCATTTCTTTGGTTAAAAATTTACTATTTTATTCAAAATTTGCGTTTTTCTAGTTGAAGATTAATTATTTGAACTGAACATTTAGCTATTCTATTTCTTGTTGATAATAATAGATCTTTTTTAATGAAAAGCTTAACTATTTAGTTGGAAATGTATCTTTTTTGGTTACTGAAAAAGGCATTACGTAATTTGCACACGGCCCATTAATAAATAAATATTTATTAATTGAAAAGACTTTATGAATACAGGAACAGACTATTCTTATTTTACAAAATGATATTTATCAAACCCGCGACTAAATAATAAACGAAAGAAAATTAAGTGAAAAGTCAACATTTTTCTTCAAAATTAATCTTTTTGATTGAATTCAGCGGCTTCTTATTTAAAATCAAAATCTCGTTTAGTTGAAATATCATCTATTAAAATTTGAAAATACACCTGTTTTGGTTGAAAAATTTAACTAATTTTTTTAAAATTGTTTTTTGTTGAATATTCATTTTTTTACTGAAAACTTAACTTTTCCATTTAATTATTTATCATTTAAGTTAAACATTCATCACTTTAATTTTATTGAAAGTTCAAATATTCCATTTCAAGTTGAGAAGGTGTGTTTATTATTTAAAAATTCATCTCTGTCGTAAATTTTTAAAAATATTTTGTTGAAAATTCGAAATTTGTTTAAAAATTAATTTTTCCAGCTGAAAATTTAACTATTCACTTCTAGTAAAAATTTGTGTTCCTCAATTGAAAATTTATGTTTTCGTTTGAAATTTGTTTTTTTTTTTTCAATAGAAAAATAAGATTCTAGCTTCAAAATTCATTCTTTGACTAAAAATTTCAAATATTCCATTGTTAGTTGAAAATGTATCTTTTTTATTTCAAAATTCATCTCTTTTATAGAAAATCTTAAAATAAAAATAAAAAAATTTTATAGAAAATCTTGTGGAAAATTCGTCATTTGATTAAAAATAATTTTTTCAACTG
>CAKNXH010062416.1:0-11829 GCA_932178445.1 Andricus quercusramuli
TATATATATATATATATATATATAATTCTATTCTATTCTATCTATTCTAATAAAGGGACCTTTATTTCACAGTTTAATGAAATGAAAAATGTATTCGTTACTCTTATTCGTAGATTACCGGCGAATTCTCAAAAATTGACAGAAAGTTTCTTCAAAATGATGTATTTTCCGAACGAGCATAGATATTCCGGATTTTCTCAATGACCTTACTTTTTAACATTCTTTTTTCTTTTATTTATAGCTGGCAATATATACCACAATGAATATCTCGTAAGCTCAGTTTTTGGTCAACCATTCCCTCAAATTGAAAAAAATTATATTGGAAAAATCGAACATTTTTCTCGGAAGAAAACTAATTTTTGCATTTTTCTCAAAAAAAAAAAAAAAAAAAAAAAAAATAACGAAAAGTAGAAAAAGATTAGCACGATTAGGTAAATCAAATAAGGAAAAAAAGAAGAATTTTCTAATACTAAAAGATATTTCTAAAAGAAATTTCTAATAACAGCTGGTAAAATACAAAAAAGAAATTAGTTTAATTAGTTATCATTTCATTCAATTCATATAAGTTTAAATGGCTACAAATTATATTTATAGTTTATATCTCATGACTAGTTACGCGGTAGTTAACTTCTTTCCAGAATTATTTCTCCATTTTCTTCATTTCCAAATTGTCGTCTCGCGATATTCATCTGTTTTCAAATCAAAATTAAATCTGACAGATCATTTTTTTCAAACAATTTAATAATTTAAATGATTAATTCTTATGAGAAGACGTCAGTTTTTCTCTGTCCAGTTAAGGTCCCAGTAATCGTGTGTCCCAGTAATCGTGAACTTAGTCCCAGTAATCGTAATGCCAATTTTCTTGCTTTTTATTTCATCTGAATGAATGTAATTTCTATTTGCCATTATAAAATGGTAAACATAAGTGAGTTTTATCATTAAATGTAACTTTTGACACATTTTTGTAACAATATATTCAAACTATAACTATGTTTCACGATTACTGGGACCGTCACAATTACTGGGACATTTACCTTAAGGGCAGTTAAGGGATATTATTAATTAGCACTTTTAGCTAATAATAGAAAAATGATCAAGATTGTGACTTCAAAAAAAAAAACAACGTTAATTTTTTGTATGTAACGTGAAAGGTTCACGTTTCTGACGTTAAATTTGATTACTATCAATAAATGTTTTTTAAAAATTATGAACCAAAATAATACCTACTTTAAGGAAAAATAAAAAAAGTATCAAATACAAATTGTCAAAAGATTCTTCTGCTTGTATCCTGCAAAATTTTATTTTCTCGAAACAGACCTAGGTTTTCTTAAAAAAAAACTTAAAAGTTAAATTCGTTTCATTATCATACTTCCTGGTGTCAAGCAAAGATTCACATATGATTTGGACCGAAGGAAAAAATTGTTATCTGGATCGAAGATATGGATCAAACTTTAATTAATAATAACTTCGCAGGAGAATTTGTCAATGAAATTTTCAGATTATCTTTAGGAGACTCATAATAATAGTTATATATGGCATAAAAAAGTGATGAAATAAGGTATATTGGAATATACACAAAATTCCAAAATCGAATAATTTTTGAAAAAATCCATTTTTTATTATTATTTAAATTGAAATACCCAGTTTTTCTCGAAACCCAAGCCATGAATGGAAAAAGTGAGGAAACAAAAATTGCTCCTTAGACAAATCAATATTTCACCTGAAATTGAAGCTAAAACATAAGAATCCAGATTAGTTTTATTAAATAAACAATATACTTTTTTTTAAATTCGTTTTTTTCGTAAGCACGTACGTTCATATTTCTCTCATGAAATTTGCAACAATCAACAATGGATCTATTTTTACGGACTTTATAAATCATAATAAAGGATTGGTAAGCTTTGAGATGGAGCAATTTTTCAAAAGATTCACAAAATCCAACATAATAATTGTATGATTTCCGAATACGGATTTCCGAAAAGTCAAAAACAATCGGATACAATTCAGAATCTTTCGAAGAATGGATCAGATATTGATCATTAGTAGAAGAAACGAGTGAAAATGTAAGAATTAATTGAATCAAAAACAATTTTTGTATTCGGTTAATATATTCTGTTGTCGTTTTTTGTTTGAAAATTTTCACGAATTTTCTTAGTCATTCGAATCTTAATTCGAATCTTTCATGTGTACTGTTTTCACAAGGAAACAGTATTAAAAAAGTAAAAATAAAAAAAAATCGTTCAATTTACATTTTTTTGAAAATATGAGGAGAACATGTTTTTTTTTATTAAGTTGCATGTGAACATTAAAAAAAATTCGAACATGCCGAACCTTAAATCTTGAAACTTTTTAAACAAAACAAATAAAAAATTTTTAAATAAAAACAAAATAACTTTGAATCAAGCCGAAGAAATTCATTTCAGGCTCGACGTGCACAAATTTTCCCCAAAAAAGTGTGCATTTAACGGCATTCAACTCAATCCAAGGAAACATTTTTTTTGCTGATTTAAAAAAAAATCTGAATGAGGAAAATATTTTTTTGGAATTTCTAATCTTTTATTATTGTTCAATGGTAAAGACCGCTTATTAAAAAAATCTCCCTTTTTGGAGGGATATACATTTTTTCGAATTTTCAAATCAGAAGAGAACAGAAGATATTAACAAATTTTAAAATATTCATTTTTTATTTTTTCAGATGTCAATCCACTTTTTTTTCTTTAGCTCATGTTATTCAACTAATTTAACTTTCCCACTCTGCCCTAATCATTAGGATTAAAAAAAAAATTTTATGTTTTACCAACATTTGAAGCTGCAACATTAAAATCTAAACAACTTTTGATTCGAACTAAGGAATTTTTCCAATACATTTTCTTCGCTTTTATATATCATTATCATTGATTGATGAGCTTTAAAACTTATAGTATGTACAGTACATCCATTAGCCTCAAATCAGATATTTTTTTATTAATACGACTTACGTTCTAGATGATTATTTAATATTTTTACTCATTTCTGAATTGTTATTTCACTATGGGGATGATGTTTATTCCGTACAAAATATGTACGGAATAAACTTTATATATATAGCTTCATCACTTGGGAATTAAATTGAAATTATATTACGAGATGTCAGTTAATATCTCTTTTTAAAAATAATTATTCAAGCTCTAATACCTTTTTGACCTTCGGTTTGAATATAGCAGGTATCATTTTAACTCTCACAAAATTATAAGTCAATCAAAATTAACCTAGATTATCAATGTCGAATTTGGGTGAACTTGTCAAATTTACTATAGATTGAAATTCAAATTTATCTTTAGTGACTAAGCTATCTGAATTCACAATATCAATTTTATTTTCAGTGCTAATCAAAATTTGAACTTAATTGTTACAAATTCGATTACGAGTGTTTCCACTTTATGGTGCTCATTTGATGAGCATATTGCTTCCTACGCTTCATCATGGAGAAAATTAAAATAATAAAATGCAAATAGTTTAATCCAAATGTCAGAAATGAAGGAGCTTTTTTTTATTTCTGCATGGACTAATTTTAATTGATGGTAACGAAACAAGTTTAATTGTAAAAACCAATTTTTCAAATGTTATAAATAAACATAACTTCCCTCCTGTTCAATAAAATATATTGATATCTCAAACCTGATCCTGAATTTGAGAACTTAAAATATTCGTTGACTCATTACGAATCGATTGGCCAATGATATTAATTCATTTTGTTGAAGATTAAGGAATTTATGGTCATTTTTATTATTTGAAATATGGGTTTTTTATAGGCTCCATCGTTTGAAACATTTTTTCATCTTTTTGTATTTTTTATTTCAACATCCTTAATTAGCTATAAAGTTTATTCGCTAATTAATTATAATAAGGAAACAAGTTGCTCATTAAATGAGCAAATAAAATTGTAAATGCAAACAAAAGGGAAACACCCGGGATCGAATTCATAGCTAGTTTGAACTTATATTTAGATCAGTAAACTGTAATAATGATTTCAGAATGATCGAATCATAATTTTTGTAAACAAAGAATCGCAAGAATACCTTCACCATTCAGCGTCTTTAGATACCCCTTAAAAATGTTGCTGCAGTTTTAAACCACGTGGAAAGAGTATTTTCAAAATTTAGATTCCTGAAGAACGCGATGGCGTGTTTTTCTCATATTTACCATTTTTTTTTTCTTCAACTGTAACCTGTAACATTCAAGGTAAAAATATATATCGTGATTGTACCTCCTTCACTTGACGCTAAGACAGCATCGCGTGTTTCTGCCATTTCTTTCATTGGTTTTAATTTTCTTTCTCTAAATAACACACACGAGATACATAAACTGATTAATAATCGAGGGCACACCCGACAAGATCGGCGTGAAGGGTCAGTAGGAGAAAGGGCGGCCCTCTATGATTTTGTCTAGGAAATTTATTGTTTCCTTCGAGGGTTCTACTTTAGCTTCGTAAACGTTTTCAGATAGTACTAAATGTCATGTGGAACTAATAACGATTTGATAAATGCAACCATTTATAACTTCGATCTAAGTTCCTGGACAGAATAAAATGTGATTTAAGTCAAGGATTTATCAATCAGAACTGCATCATGCATTCTAATTTAGTAAATAAAATATTGTTATTAAACATAATCATTAACAATAATGATAATTATTATATATAAATTCATCATTAATCTATTCATGTTAATTTTATTGGATTCAAAGTATCTTCCTTTTTCCTCTTTTGCGTTCTATTTGGTGGGAGGATACTTTTTTTTTTAAATAAGAGAGGGTAACTTAATAAATGATTATAAATGCTTTTCCGGAATAATTTGTTTCTCTCGAGACCCTTTTCCCCCGTTCTTATGAGACTGCCCCTTTTTCTCGTTCTTTCGCTTAAATGCGAACTGAATAATTAGCGCCTACTAAGAATATACAACTATTTGTCGTTGAAAGTTAATTTTTTTTACATCGAAAAGTCTACTTCCATATTTTTTGTTTAGAAGTCTTTTTTTTTCTGGTAAAAATTTCCACTATTAGGCTGAAGATTTAATTAATTAATTGAAAGTTGATTTTTTTAGATGAAAATTTATTTTATTAAATGAACATTGAACTGATTCATTTTCAGATAAAAATTGATAGTTTTCAATTAAAAAATCAATTATTTGTTTAAAACTTGATGTATTTCATTATAGATTCGTTTTTTATAATAGAAAATTTATCTTCATGATCGAAAAATTAACTTTGAAATGAATTTTGTGAACTGCAAATTTAACTTTTTCATTTTTTTTGCTGAAAGTTGATATTTTTATTTAAAAATTAAACCATGTGGTTGAAAATTAATTATTTTGTTGAAAACTAAGTCTTGTCTTCTAACGCGTTCTCGTGGACAATCGTGGACTTTTGCCTCTTTCGTTTAAAAATGCATTTCTTGCTGTATAAATTTCATCTTTTCTGCTTAACAATGCAAATGTTTGGTAGAAAATTATTCTCTTTCCGACAAAAATGAAATTCTTTGTTCCAATCTTTAGTAGGAAATTCGTATCTTTGGCTCAAAAATTCAACAAATTGGTAGGAAATTTAACTGTATGGTTGAAAATTTATATATTTTTTTAATTCATTTTTTCATAGAAAATTCAAGTATTTCGTTTGAAAATCAGTGCCTTTCGGTAAGAATTCATCTTTTTGATTAAAAATGCAAATAACTGTTTGGTTAAATTTCATCTGTTTTCGTTGAAAATTCATTTGCTTCCTTCAGGGATTTTACTGTTCTATTAAAAAATTAGTCCTCCTTTATTCAATTCAGCTGCTTTTCATTTAAAATAAAAATCTGTTCGTGCTTGAAATATCAACTATTACATTTTTCGTTGAGAACATTTTTTTTCGTTGAAAATTCAACACTACTTGTTCGGAAGTTGAACTACTTTGTTGATTGGAAGAAAGTATTTAATTTTCTATTTTAAGAAATTAAAAACAAAGAAAGATGAATTTTTAACAAAATTAATTTTTAAACAAAAAGACGAATTTCCAACAAACTACCTGAATTGCTGCAAACATTTCTATAAATAATATATGTTTGATGATATTTGGTGAAATATAACAGTTTATATTGCCATAAAAAAATTATATAAACTATTTCGAAATATTTGGGAAGTTTAATTACAACGAATTTTTTCCTTCCATTCAAATAGCTTGAGAAGTTGAAAGTCTAAGCTAGCCACAAATATCAACAAAAATATATCAATAAATATTTTTAAAAACAATTGATCATAGATGTGTATTAATTATGAAATATTCCAGGAATGTAATATTGTCGTGTTCAGAATATCAAAGAAGTTTTTTCCATATGAGCAGAATGAAACATTTTTTGAAACTCCATAAATCGGTACTGGTACGTCATAAAAGTTTAAACAATAGGTCGACCGATGAGTCTTAGAGACGCGAAGAAATACGCTAGATATTGCATTGTTGTATTTTGGATTTCAAAAGAGGTTTTTTTCATATAAACAAAAAAATTTTCTTTTCTAAATCTCTAAACGCAAGAAAAAAACTACTTTTAAATGGTCGATCAAGCTCAAAATCCTATCAGACGAAGACTTAAAAAATAATTTATATTCGAGCTCCTGGGGTCGAATTATATCAGAATATGTCAAAAAAGTATATTTGAAAATTCAGGTCATTAGAAACCTCCCTCTGTTCTATGAGGAAGCAACGAAATTTGAACAAAATCTAATTTTCGGGATGAAATCTTGTGATATAGGTATAGCCGAATGACTCTTCATATGTGACCCATCGTAGCACATACCAGCCTTTTTCTACTTGTTATTGTCATACATTAGAAACTTTTTCTGAAATGAGTCCAGTATTTTACATATATGTTTTCAAGTATTTTCCTTACATTCAATATGTTACCTATTTCTGAGGTGATAAAAGTAGCTTCCATGCTTAGGGTAATCATTTAGTAATTATCTATGTACGCATACAATTTTTGCGAATTTTACTTTTTTGTTTTATGGGATGCAAATATAATATTTCTGAAACGGATTGTACAGACGAAATATTTGTGAATTCTCTGTATTTCCCTGCAGCTGACCAGGTAAGCTGGGTAAGGGAACTGAAATAACAGATGGGAGGGTGCAATAAAAATGTTTGAAGATTTTCTGTCTCTCTCGTTGCTAAGTTTCTCCCTCTAGCAGGTCAAAAATTTTACCAACAGAATACTACAGATTTTCGGGTATAAGTTTTCACCTTTATTTACTAGGGGGTACTAAACTATATTTCCGATTTTTTTATAGATGTCGCTGCAGTCATCCATGTTCTTGGTCAAACCTACCGTTTCCCCTCAAGATTATCATTTCAAAGATTTTACTAAGAGCGGCTAGCAAGCTGATAGGTCTACAGCTTGGAAGCGACGTTTTATCTTTCCCCGATTTGTACATAGGCAAGATTTTCGCTTTTTTCCAAGCTTTTGGAAAGCAGCCCTGCTTTAAAAATGGGTTTATCATGTGCATATTTTGGACTATGGCTTTGTTAGGGAGGTATTCAAGTACCATGTTTTGAATTTCATCCAAGCCAGGGGCTTTTTTAGATTTTGTTTTCATTATGGCCCTTTTGATTTCCTTTGGAGCTGCTAGTTGAATGTTATCTAAGTCTGATTCTAGTGCATTTATTTCAATTCAAAGTTTTTCTATCTTCATGTTGTCCTCAGCATTGCCCATTTACCCAGTTAATTTATTCACTTTTTCAAAATGATCAGCAATGTTTTCGGGTTTATCTTTATTTTTGAATAGTGGGCCATTTGGACTCTATAATGGTGGGATGTACCTTTTTCTTTGTCCTTCTAGAATTCTAGTAATTCTCTATAATGAGCTGTCTTCTGTATTTATATTAGGTAATTTAGTACACCAATTCTCATTTTTATAGGTGAAAATCGATTCTTATCTTTTTATTCGCTTTGTTTATAATCGGTTTCGGAGACTCATTTTTTGTCCTTTGTGATATTCTTCTTAGGGCATTTCTGTGTTTAAACTGTTCTATTATATTTTCTGGTAGATTATTATTGAATTTGAAGAGTTTATGTTTCGGAATGTGAGACCTTATAGAATAATTTATCATTTTGGTCGAATTTTCTACACTATTGTCAATAAATTGGGTATCATTCAGAAGCGAGTTTATTATTGGATATTTGGTTTATTTCTTCTTTAAAGTTTTTCCAATCAGCCTGGTTGTAGTTTAAAAAATGAGGAGATTCACTGTATTCTACGCCTATTTGTTTGTCATTTATTAAAATTAGAACAGGTTCATGATCTGAATAATGTTGGTCAAGTGCTTCTATAGTTTCCGGGTCATTAGTGTTTTTGAAAATGGCTAAATCAACTATACTGGGTCAAGCTTTTATGTTATAGGGGTAAAGAGTGAATTTTTGAGGATAAACTAGGTCGCAAGGGTATTGATCAATAAAGTTATGAATTTTATTCCCATTCTTATTATTGTAATAAAAATTCCAGTTAATATGTTTGGCATTAAAATCGCCTGCTGAAATTATGTTATTGCTGAGACTAAATAAATAATTGCAATCCAAAACATCCAAGAATATTATTATCTAGTTTAATTCCATGTGCTTCTATTGTCACTAGATTTTTTGTGGAACTTTAATGCATGGAATGTGTTTTTTAACATACAGGGCTACTTCAACAACAGCTACTCCACCTATTAATATAAGAAATGTATCCGGGGATTCGCACTTTTGATTTTTTAGCGAACCGCGTTTCTCCAAAAATTAGTATATCTACCTCATAGTGTTGGAGGTAAGTAGGTACTTTGTGCATTCTATTTTCTAGCCCACCTGCGTTCCAGTGGGCAATTTTTAATGAATTTGAATTTTTATCACTAACCATCAAGTTCAACTGCTAACTTGTTCAGGGCTTGTAGTCTTTCAAAATCGGTCGTACATGTTGACATTGTATATCTAAATTTGGAGACTATTTTGAAAAGCTTACCTGAATCGCACATTTTGTTGATCTCTTGGAATACGTTTCTTATATCCTGTTTTGCTGGTTCAGCATACTTTCCGGATTCCTTGGTTTGATTTTCATGTTGACTTTGAGTTTCGTTGGTGGAAGTCCAGGCGGAAGTAGTATGCCTTTGGGGTGGATTTATGGTTTGCGTAGACCTTGGTAGAACAGGGAACTTCCTCTGCACATCTCCGCTATATCCCTATACGTAGGTAGTTTTCCTTTGTGTGTGTCCTTGTCGTTGCATTGGCAGTTTTAGTACTTTTTGAAGATGGAGTTTGTATGTTTAACATGCCCGAATCTCTGGCGCCGACGACATTGGGTGACCATTTTAATATTTCTGAAGTGTTCCCATCTAATCTTCGTGTAGAAAGCTGCCTTTATTTTAAAAGCATCTCGCGGTTTTGCATCCTCATGGAGGGTTACTAGGTAGAGTGGATTCCCCCATGCTACTTCTTCTGATTTCTGTTTGATGCACACGTCATCTCCAACTTTTAATTTTTGATCTTCGATGCTATATTTCACGTTTTCTGTCGCAAAGTGTCCCAGTCCGTGTATGACCAGTTTTTTAGTTTTTTCTCCCTTTGTTGAAATAATCTAGAATGGGATTTTATTTTTAGCTAGTAGGTCCTTACTTTGGTGGTCTTGCATATACACTAGGTAGATTGTTGTTTTATTCGATTTTATGTTTTCCTTCACACATATTTATCCAGTGGTTACTTCCTACATCGTGTTTATGAGTATCGCAAAATCCTCTATTTTGTATGGTTCAGGATGATAGGTGGTACTTTTCCCTTCTTCGCAGCGTTGTTGCTTTGATCTGGCTTTGTTCGTACGGAGTCCCTTTCCATGTTATTGCGTTATTTTTCCAACGATATCTTTCGTTTGCTTTGATGTTCAGTAATCGATTTTTCTGCCTCTTCCTGCTCCGTCTGGGATAGGTCAGTGATGTCTGCATCTTTCGCAGATCGAAGGTCCTCAAATTGGTTTGATAATTTTAGTGATTCACTGTTATTGAATTTGCAGTAGGGTTTGAAAGTCCGGACGTTTTTGTCAGTCCAGTCCCTGACCATCGGCTTCAGATTTTCAGGCATTTTTTCGGAAATTCAGGACAGGGCGGAAAGCCCTTCCGCCATATGAGAGTAATGCGCGCCACACGCCTTCGTCAAAGTATGCAGATCACGCGGAGCGTCTGCTGGCTAATTAGCTTACTGAGTCGATGTGGAATAAGGTAAAAGAGACATCTGGAGACGTTGAAGTAATTTGATCTCTAATCTTCAAACAATATCTGTCTGAAAATTGTAATTCATCGCTCTGCGTGAATGTCAGTGGACAACTTCGGCAGGTTGGAATATGTGAAAATCTTATGGAAAGGCAACCAAGATACTTGATAGTCGGGTGGACAATTTGTCGAAGAAAGAAAAAGTGTTTCAAGTGAATGCAAGTTTTTCGATCCTTTTCTTTTGGTTGAAAATTGATATCTCTTAGTGGAAATGTTACCTTTCTTGGTTAAAAATGTGACTGTTCTGTTGAAAATTAATCTGTTTTGGCCGAGGATTCAACTATTTTGTGAATATTTTGTCATTTTTGTTTGAATTTTATTGTCTTTTAATTTTAAATTAAAATATTTTTTGTTGAAATATCAACTACTACATTTTTCGTTGAGAATTCTTCTTCTTGGTTAAATTAGACTGCTTTCACTAGATGTCATTTTTTTGTGAAGATTCATTATTTAATTTGAAAATTCATCTTGATAGGTCGAAAATGCCACTATGTAGTTACAAGTTCAACTATTTTATCAAAAAGACATGAACTTTGTTTGAAAACTCAACTTTTGTTTCAAAAATCCATGTTCTTCGATTGAAAGTTCATCTTCTTGGCTAGATAAAAATGTTGATTGAAAATTCAACTGCACTAAGACATTCGTGTTTTTGCCTTGAAGATTGTACTACGATAAGAAAAAAAGATTCTTCAGTTCAAAGAAAATTTCTTTGACTCAAAAAAATATATACATTAGTTCTCAGTTGAAGAAAAGTTTATTTGATCTAATAATTATCTTCGGTTCAAATCAACGGTTTTTTGCGCTCATGATTCTTTCAAAATTTGAAATGCTTTTTTTCGTCTGAAGTTATTTTTGGTTAAATTTAAAAGAAATGCTGAAGAAACGGTTTCTTTAAATCAATACAAGTATTTTTCTGAGTTTATTTGGTTCGAAGTGGAATAGTTTGTGTTGGAAGTTAATTATTTTTGTGTAAAATGTTGGGCATTCGTATCCTAGGTGAAAAAGGTATCTACAGTGAGGGTATAGGTTGTTTAGATTTGTGACATCACCCTGGAGGGTTCAAGTTTTCTGTGATGATCTGTGAAAGTGAGTGAGGGGCGACGAAGTAAGGGTATTGAGGGGGAGTAGAAAGAGATTCAGAGGAAGGGGAGTGTATATGAAGGCTAGTATGGGAGGAGCAGTAAGGGAAGTGAGGGGTAGGGTGTGGAAGGGATGAAAATGGGGAGGCTGAAGTAGGTGCAGGATGAAGTAGATGCAGGATAAAATAAGCGGCGAGTGGAGAAGATGACAAGATATGATCGGATGGAATAAGATTGGATTGGGCAGAAGAGCGAAGATTGGCGAGAAGAAGGGATAGGAGAGAGGAGAAACGGGAGAGGGAGGTAAAAGAGGACAGAGAGGAAAGAGACGAGAGGAAAGACGGGAGGGAGAGGAGAGAACGGACAGAAAGGAGAAGGAGGGGAGATAGAGAAGAGATGAGAGAGATGAGAGAGGAGAGAGGAGAGAGGAGAGAGGAGAGAGGAGAGAGGAGAG